>JABGLZ010000186.1:13308-128827 GCA_014705045.1 Colletotrichum theobromicola | reverse complement strand
GGGGGAAAGGTAGGGAAGGGTTAGGTTGGGTTTGCTAGCTGGGCTTGGCTAGGCTGGGCTGGGGTAGGAGGAGTTGGAGGTTTGAATTTTTTGGAGAATGAGCTTGTCGTTTTGGGTTGTTCCCTTCTCGGGGGGTTTGGGGTATCCTTCTCCAAGGGAGAGGAGGGAGCACAGAACGTTAGGAAGAGCAGAGGTAGGGGTAGCTTCTTGCTGGACCTTGAAGCACTCTGCTGACATGGGACTGCTTGAGACGGTTTGGTCTTGGCCTTCTTCTGTCTGCGACGCTGGACGGACGGGTGGGATGGGAACATGGTCCATGGGTTGTTGGGTGCGCGCTCTTGATACCGCGGAATGGGCTTGATCCCGGGTCTTAAGAGGCGCGGATTATGTTTTGGGCGCGGGATATCAATATGGGACGGGAACGGGTTCGTGATTGAATCATGGCAACGGTTTGGCACAAGACAGATGGACAGCACACGCCCCCCCTTGCTGCGCCCTATGTACCCAGAGATTTTCGATATTTGCTGCCCAGGACAATAATCTCCGATCAGAGGGGGGCAACAGAAGGGGGCTCCCTTGGAGAGGGTACTTTGCGTTCAATTTCTTGGTGACTTGTTCGTGCGCAGAAGGGGGAGGGGGCCCGAGGGGATGGACAGTTGAAGAGAGATAGATGAAGGGGCCCACTCTTTTGTTGCTTGACTGCGCCCGGGACTTTACGGGTTGCGGCTTTGTGTTAGTTGCAAGAGTTGAGTTGTCGTCAAGAGAGATTGTGTTGGCATGGATGTTGATGGCGGCCGGAGATGGCGTCGTCGTCAGCCCTTTTTTTTGTGCCCGGGCCTTGTCACTTCATGGGGCCGGGGGACCCGTTTGTGGGCGGCCCCGGGCGATGCGCGGCGGCGTTGCGCCTTGGGGGCGGTTTTTTCTTCCCTTTCGTTTTTGGTTGCTTTCTTGGGGGAGTTTGTTTTCGGGGAGAATTTTCATCTGGATAGCCTTAAGGCACCGGGTGAGTGGGAGGAAACATCCGGCGTGACGAGCGAGTCTGGGGGGTCTTGCGGGTGTGTTGTTTAATGTTCCTTTGGGGGGCGAGAAGTGGGTTGGTTGGCTTGTGGGGGACGGTTCCGGTGTTTTGGGGGTGGGAATACCGTCCGTTCGGGCCGCTACGGTGATGAACCATGGTGGTGATGAGGCATATGGGAGGAGTCTTGCCGGGTTCGCGGGTTGTAAGGAGTAGGTTGTCGTGTGTCAACTAGTGACGAATACGCGCGATGGAGTTGAAGCTGGGATGCGCATGTCGACTGCCTACTGATGTCTCTGAGGAGACCTGGGATAGTGAAGTTGTAGTTTAGTCGTAAGTTGAAGTTGAAAGAGTGCAGTGGACGAAAGCGGTATGCTTTGGCTGGAAATACGGCTCATCGCCAGGAGTTCATGCCTTGCAAAGAGTATGGCCATTGTCACGAAAGCCCGCTGACAGTCCTTGTGCCAACGTTCTCCATTCCTAAACCTCATGCCAAGAGCCATTCACAACGCTCATTGTTAGGTCGATTTCAGACCTTCGAGTATCCTCAATCTTCCACATTCTCTCGCAGAGCTTTCCGTTCTTTTCCCGGGCGATGACGAGCTTCTTGACCGGAAACGAGGCTGTTATGGCGGTGGAGTTCCGTCGAAGCGTTCGTGTTGCTTACTGTTGTCTCATGAGCATGGCTTGCGCGTTATAGGCTATTCGGGGAAGTGAGCCGTTGTGATCTCGATCGGGTTGCCCTTAGGCTCAGATGTTTATCGCCGTTGTCGGGTATGTCAGTGTCAACTCCATGCGCAAGGTGCATAGTAAGCTGAGACCTGTCTCGAAGAGCCAATGATTCTCCTTTCTGGGGAGCATTTTGCAATCTACGGCAGCCGCTCAGTCAGCTGTTTCCCTCCTGCATCACGAGTTTGCGGCTCGGAGAGTTACTTACCCAGCTGACTGGAAACAAGATCGAGGTTCACGTGGTGGATCGTGGATTATGGTTGCAGAACGATTACCTGGCCACCCCTTAGCCAGCTGCTTCCCATTCCGTCTTCGGACCGGATGATCGTTCCTCGGTCATCGTTCGTAGTAACTGAGTCACACCGGCTGTGACTATGACAAGAGTGGAAGTGTAACGCGCGGTTTCCGTGGACTGGCGATGTTGTTATCGTTGTTGTTGTGGTAACTACTTGGCCCTCGACGGAAGAAATCTCGGCCAGTTGGGCGTAAGGGAATGGGATGCTATGAAGTCCCGTGATACCGAATCCGAATGTTTTGATTTGTCAGGATAAATTGGCTGGAAGGATTCGCTCCCATGTTGTTTGTCCCTGGATCCCCGGAGGTCCTTGCATCTGTTTCCAAGATCCGTCGGTACAAACAGGCTTGATTCTTGGCTCATCTTACGTTCGGTACTCTGCGGCGCCGGAAGAACTCGCGCTCTGCTTTCGTCAGGAATTGGGTCCAAGTATCGATGTCGAGACATGGTTCTCGTCAAGTGAGGCTCCAAAGGGTTTGTTATCAGAGTACACACGATGTTTACAATCCAGCGAATTGAGTCCCTACCTTATCTCGGTTTCGGGCAGACTGCATGATTCTCCTGAGTATTGCCAAGCCAAGTAGAGGACATAAATTGCCAGCCTCAATACTAGGCTTGTCGTGGGGAAGCCCATGCGTCGCCGTACGTAGGCAGAGAGGAATTTCTTCTCCATGTAACCACCGAGACCGACCTGGCTGTCCCAAATATCCGCAAAATTGTCAGGAGATCGTTGAAATATCATTTTGCGGACAATGGAAATTCCTGTTTCGGAGGATGCGTGTACTTCGCAGTGGATGTCAGCATTGATTTGCCCATCATACTAGCAACTGCCTTGGTTGGTGAACGTAAGTGCAAAGTCATCCATCGACCGCCAATGAACTACGGTACTCCGATCGTCCGTTTTTCTCTAATTCTGCTCGACCAATGGCTATTTGTCAGAAAACAGTGCCGATGTTTCTGGACAACGCCTGGGTAAACAGAACCCCGTACCTCATGTGCTCCAGTCCACAACAAGTCGATAGAATAGAATGTCTTGTAAGCGCTTAGACAATACATTTTTCGCCAGTTGATCGATCCGGAGCTGCCGTTCATATCTCCATTGCACGTGAAGGCCTTTCTTGATGCGGCATAAAACCGCAGGCGAAGTGAGGGGCTCAGTTCCCGTGTGATCCGCGGCAGAAGAAGTACCTAACACGTGGGGTCCAGCCATCTTTCCAAAGTCCGAGCATACGTCCGTAGAGTAAAGTGCGGTTGTCAGCAGAATTTCCAGTAAACAGCGCACGCGTTGCTTCCTGGCTTTGGTGTCATCGCAAGAAGTCGGGCAGCGAAATGAGCTCCCCCGGGGCGGAGCGGCGCAATTAGTATGTAGTCGGAGCGGAGCCCTCCGTAGTGTGTCTCGGCCTCCGCCAAGCGTGCCGGCACCGGCAAGCTGGGGGCACCGAAAGCGAGCCCGAAAGCGAAATGCGAATTGCGAAACAGGTCCAGCCCCAACAGCCGTAGCCTCAGCCCAGTGCCAGCCTCAACCAGCTCTCTAATTGCATGAAGTCAGCAGATCGCTGTGGCGAGCCTTGCTAATGTGTTACCGGTGTGCTACTACCGGCAGCGGCAGTTAAGCTTGGCAGACGCTAGCACCGGGCTTAGTACAAAGAACAACGAATCGAAGGGGACCACGAGGCGATGTGAGTGGCTGGATGAAGTCACAGGTTGACGACGCCTTCCAGCCGGCCAGGGTCGCGGTCCTGATGAAAGGGCGAAGGGGTCGGGGTTTGTTCTATGCTTGATTCGAGTAGCGGGTTTGTTGATGATTGCCCGCCAATGGAATGTTCTGCAGATGGGACAGCTCATCATTAAAACGCATCGCGAGCGGAGTTCGGAGAATTGAAAGTGACGATAGAAGGTTATTTACATGATCCCCTGGCTCCAAGGATTGTGGATTTGAAACTTGCTAGATATGATTGGCTTACTTTCTAGATTATATGCGGCATATTGGTTGCTTAGATAGGAGGGAGGCACACTTTTCTAGATGGTGATATTCCAGGTCCATACCTTTACCTACCGGTGCGAAGTTGACCTCATAATGAATGTCTACTTACTGACGTACGGAGGCGGTAGCCATCATTCAGTGTCGTCAATGAAGCTTATGTTTCTTAATACACGTATTCGTCGAAGAAAAGCAATTATATTTGTTCCGCGTATATGCTGTGTTTCGTGATGGTATGACGTAGCATAAAAATGTTTCCGCGTATAAAAATCCGCCCAGCGGCCAGGCCGGTACGCGTTTCACTGGGAATAGCTACGCGAATGCCTGCAACCACCCATCGTCCCCGCAATGCCAACCATGCGCAATGGTAATCATCCGATCTCCCATTGGCTGTGTGTTATAATCGTGGGGTTTTAAGGGTTCATCGCAGAGCGAGAGCGAGATTCTAGACGGGATGATCTGCGGACATCGACATTTTGTCATTTGGCATTGGCCACGAGGGGAGGGGGAGCAGTCGCGGCTGTGGTAACCTCAAGGTGAAACTAGACGTGGTGGTTGGAAGAGAAGAAAAAAAAGGGGGTTGAGGAACAAACGGTGTTCTCGGCATTGTTGAGTATAAAGACAAGAATCATATCCCGTTCATCGGAAGAAACACACAAGCATCGCAATCATCTCATCTTTCACTCGTTTTCTCGGCTTTGCTTAACTTGACATCCATCAACAAAACCCAATATGAAGTTCTCTATTACCTCTGCGACTCTCGGCCTTGCTTTGGCCGTCTCGGCCCGGCCTGAGCTGATGAACACCAACATGGTGAACAACCCTCACTTCAAGCGGGCCGAACGCGGCGAGTGGGCTCCTGCTGGACCTGATGACTGTATGTTGAAGAAGTGATACTCTATTAGGCTTGATCACTGATAATTCCTAGTCCGTGGTCCTTGTCCCATGATGAACACCTTGGCGAACCACGGTTTCCTGCCTCGTGACGGCAGAAACCTGACGCAGGACACTGTTGTGAATGCTTTGAAAGACGGCATCAACTTCAACCAGACCCTTGGAGCCATCATGTTTCAACAGGCTACCGTCGCTAACCCGGAACCTAATGCCACGTTCTTTACCTTGTAAGAGCCAGATACAGTCGCTTACAGAAAGCCTCGCAGCTGATGATTACACAAGGGACCACCTCAACCGCCACAACGTCCTCGAGCACGATGCCAGTCTCAGGTAAGCTATACTAGAATTTGAAGATTCTGCTATCGATTGCTGACAGCTTTGCACTAGCCGCACTGACGCTTTCTTCGGCAACAACCACATCTTCAACCAGAGCGTCTTCGACGAGTCCAGAGGCTACTGGACCAACGCCATCCTCGATCCCAAGCAATTGGCCAACAGCAAGATTGCGCGTCAGGTTACTTCCAGGGCGTTCAACCCCAACTACACTTTCACTGCCAGCGTTGAGAACTTCAGTCTTGGAGAGGTTGCTGCCCCTATCATTGTCTTCGGTGATATGGTCGCCGGCACCGTCCAGAAGGACTTCGTCGAATACTTCTTCCGTAAGTCGAACTTTTCAAGTAATTGTTTGCAAGTGTGATTGCCTAACCATACCTCTCAGAAAACGAGCGTCTGCCCGAGGAGCTTGGGTGGTCCAAGAAGGTCGAGCCCGTCACCCTTGAGAACATCCTCAGCGTCACGAAGATGATTGGCGAGGCCACCAGCCTTATCACCGGTGGCGCAGAGGCTGCTCCCCACAAGCTCAAGATGAGGGACTTGCACATGGGTCTCGGACTCATGGGCGCCGAGAAGTAAGAAGGAGGACACATCGGGCCAGCATATCAGTGCGCGCGCCCTGACAACTCTGATTCCTGCAGCGAAGTCGGAAACTTGTCGGAACACCTAAGGTGCTTGGCAGATCGTACGGAGAATGTGGGTGTGAAGAAGATTTAAACCTTTCGTAAATAAATTGAGACTGCAGACTTGTGCCCTGTCTCGGCATGGGAGTAAATAGCACGAATCAAGACTATCTTAGCATTTCGCATTGTTTACATCGAGAAATGTGGGATCTTTGTTCGGATAGTATTTCCCCGGGCTTCTAATTTTAATGTAGTTTCAACGCCTGCTCTGAGTTCCGGCGTATGTGCTTGTTTGCCAGCCATATTTCCTCGGCACGGGTCGTCTCCAACGCTGTTTAGGAAACCCTTTGAATGGCTCAAAGAAACAGGCTCCGAGTCTTTAATCCAAGTCTGAGTCATTTACCAATGTCCAATCCTCGCCGCGCAGCTCAGCATTCTCCATGCGCAACTTGCACATTCTGCACTCCCCTCTGTGGGGGATGTCCCAGTGCTCGAGGATGATTTCTCCACGGAAGGTGCCCAGGGGGTCGCGTGATGAGCTGCCAGGGGGATACAGCGTCTGCAGCTTAACATCGACCAGGTTTCCGCAACCGGAAGCTGGGCAGGAGTACTTCCAGGCAATAACTCTGATGTGCATGTCGAGTAAGAAGATATGTTAGGCTGGGTTGAGGGGTTTAGGGATTGGCTCTGGTCGTTTGGGGTCGGGATCGAGGTGTCGGGAGCGGGGTTCAGAAGTGCGTGCCAGGGAGGAGGGGTATTTATTGCGAGGCAGGCAACAATGCATAAATAGGTCTTCCGTTGAATGTGTTATTGTGAGTCTATGCGAGCATTCGTAGAGTGAATTAAAAAACTGGTAAAGGTGAATCTCTGAGATAAACAACGGAACAGATGTTCAATGGAACATGAAATAATCTCATACTTCACCGCCGTGAATCTCAAGTGAGTCCGCCACTCAAATCTGCAAATCCAGCCGGGCTGCGATGGCGGGACGAAAGCTCATGAACATGAACAATTGTCGCAGACAGCGCCGAGGCCAACCATCAGAATCTTCACAAAGATGCGAGCACGACATGCCATGATTCACTCCTAGCTAGCCCATGGTGTAACTGAATGGAGCAGGGAGGCGGAGGATGCGAGGTGAAGAGTGCGCTTGAGCTGCCAGTGAACTGGGAGGCCGAATCCATCTGTCTCGGTGAGTCGTAACCACCTGCACCGCCAGCGTGGCAGGCCTGAAGCCTCAAGTCAATGTACCTGAAGAGGTATTATTCTGCCTGCAGCCTGCCGAAAGAAGGCCTTCCGCAACCTTGAGCAGGCTGCAGCGTTCTCTTCCTATGTATCGACCACCGTCACTTTGATGCAATGTGGGATAGGCGAACGAGGAAGGAAATGAAAGCTATCATCCAGACGAAGCTGACGCTGCCCCCGCTAGTTGGCTCTGGCTCCTTGAGAATTTCAACACAGCCCGAGCAGGGTCGGCCCGCATAATCTGAGCCCGAAGGTCCTTGAAAAGGAACGATCTCCAACAGTGATCTCCAGTGAGAGGTCGACTGCTGAGCAGTCAAGATACAATATACAGCAAGGTACAGAAATAAGCAGGACTGCTGAGCAGTGTCTTCCTTGTTGGCCCTTACAGTGATCCGCTTAACTCCCGCTCACAGACACCAGGTTCCTCAGCTTTACCTCATGCTAGGGTCGACATCGATCCGAATCCCTCGCTGCTACCTGGAGACAAGTACCAAGATGGCCATCGAGGCGCAGTCATGCTTTGATACTCTTACCCCTATCCGATACAGGCTGAAGGTCCGCCTGCTTGACGCAGATGCGCCATGCTCAACTGATGATGAATCGGTACTGGCGTGATCCTTCGCTTGGAGAGACGCACATCTTGGGAAAGAATCCGGTCCGTCCAACCAAGCAAACCTTGCAAGGAAGTGCCTTCGGTGGCCGCCTGGAGGCCACAATGTCTCAGTCCCTGTCTAGCTTCTTCTGCCGGCTCCCGCAGCGTTGTTGCCTGCGATGTACAGCATCTTCTTGGGTTAGCGAGAAGCAACTCCCTCCTAAGGCTGCAGTGAATGCTGGGATCCGGGCTCGAAGCTCCCTGAAAGCCATCCATCAATTTCTCACGGGAAACTGAGTGTCCGTGTCCTGAGTGGGCCCGAACTTGCACGGATCTGGAGAAGCATGGATCAAATTCCTTCTGAGAGGCGGCCATGGTTGCTATAATCAACATAGTCGGCCCAGGAGGATGCCTGGTTTCTTGGGTGTAATCCAACTGTCACTCGACGATGCCCAGAGGCCGAAGACGACAGGACAGCGGGGTGTCTCCCAATAAGGGGCAGTGGTACGCCAACGATTGGAATCCAACTCAGAAGCCCCTATTCGTGTCTCCTACCGTTCGAAGGATCACGATCCCAGCACGGGCTCGGGACAACGTCCATCTAGAAGCCCCGCGGGGCCCGCCTTTGGAGTTTACTTATAGAGGCTAGCTCATGTTTGGGAAGCCTTGAATCATGTTTTTGCCCCCAATCTTTTTCTGGGCTGTGTCGGCTAACGGCATTTATCAGGAAACAGCCAGATCAGGTTGAACACCGGCGCCTGTAGGGCTGGGAGGTACCGAGCGTCTGAGATAGTCTGAGCATGCGCGGCATGTGACGAGGATTCCATGAAGGAAGGGGAAAAAAAGGAACCACACTTTCCGTGTTGCATCCTATCATGAACCCCGGTCGCTGGAAATTGAATTCGTCGTCCGGACGGGTCTGTTTTTAAGCGGATGATTGGCTAGGTTACGAATGTCTTGGCTACGAAGATGTTTCTGAACTCCAGCAGTCTTTTCTTTTGGGCTGTACGTCTCGACAAACGTTTTCTTAGACATCTTGACGATGTCATGGCTAGAACGATTAGGATGCTTGCTTTATACTAGGGAAGTGGGGAAGATCTAAGTGCTAAGCGCGCAAACATGAAGCATGGAGCGAAACCTTTTAACTGTGCTCAGAAGTAATGGAGGTGGCCGACTACACGTTTTTAATCGGTCTTTGCTTTTGAGAACATGCAACTTGTTAGGAAATACATTCGGATATCAAGTCAATCAATCCGTTGGGTTTACTTTGACATGATCTCGAAAAGCCATCATTTGCTGAACTGCCCTCTCATCAACTGGATTCTCACCGTACAATGTAGTGCAATTCAGCAACGATGCCCCATAGTGACAGCTACTTGAGGCATCCAATCAATCCCTTATTTATCATTTGGGTGGGAATCTTTAACCGTGACGCGCAATACAGCTTTCAGGGATAACGCACTTTGTGTTATTGAACTTCATTCAAAGATCAAATTGTAGCACCCTGCGCTTTGTTCAAGTTCAAAGGTCTTCTATGCTCAAAAAATCATCGGTCATAAGAAGAACTGTGTAGAAGGACAGACTGGAACACACCCATTGTTCAAACTGCGATGATTGTTATCCAGCACCAAAGAGATCGTTCTCGCGGGAATCATCCCAACCTCAGCCCTGGAAACAATTATTTAAGGAGGTCAGATAGTCAATGATTTCTGAATACTGGAGCTACTTAAAACCACAACACACCTACTCAAATACATTTGAACATCAACTTCAACTTGAATTTCAACTCCAAGCTCACTCCTCAACTACGTAAGTAAGACCTATCCAATTTGAATACAGTAACAACAGTCATGTGCAAGGTCACGCAGGATGTTGAATACTGCATAAACTGCGGTAGAACGGTACTTTACCGCGACAATTTTGAACCATGCTTGAGAGTGCAACAGTTCACTAGACAATGTCGCGCCCCAGCGCGATGGTGCAGAAGCACACTACGCCGACACATTGATGAGGCTTATGTTCAGTCTTGCAATAGATGTCATCCTCACTCTCGTCCGTACTCGGACGACTACGAGTACGAAGATGAGCGCGATGAAGAGGAGGACATACCACTGACTCCGCCTCATAGGCGGTCTCTCAGATTTCCAGCAGAGCTGTCTCCGCCCCGACAGCCTATCGCTCGACATGTTGCCCGGCTGCCAGCCCCTCCAGCTTATCATGATGCAGCAACTTCGCAGCGCATCTCCCAACCTCCACCGCAGTACAGCCCGCCTCGGCGCAACTGCACTCAGCCTCAAATCTACGTGCGAGAACCATCACCTGAGTCAAATAGGGTTCGATTCCAGTCTCCCCCGGCCCGCCGCGCTCAAACCCTCCCACAGGATCTACGAGCACATGAAGTTAGGGGGAACGTTTGGACACCTTCTCATCATTACCCAGAATCTCAAAACGATCGACTGGACATCGTGCAGATTCTCGGACAAGCTGATCGTCCACGAAGCGCACACGGGATTCGTGCACGACTTCATCGTGCGCGGCATGGACCTGAGTTTTGATGTATGTAAATGCGCAAGGATGGGGTTAGACATGAGTTAGCACGAGATAGCGTCACAACTGCACATACAATGGAACTTACTAGGCAATCTCTTGACTACTTAAACGAATCATCTCTCAGTACCATTGATTTCAGCTACAACATGCCCAATGTGCACAAGGCAGATCTGTGAATTCTCCTAACAAGCTGTTTAGTTTGGACCATGGTTCACCATGAATCCGTCCATGTATCAAAAAAACAAGATCATCGGCTCTATGCACAATAATCAAGTTTTCGATGTCTTGCGTTATGTGTAATTCGGATCTCAGTTATGCGCCTCATATCCGCTAAGAAGCCTCTCATGAAAGGGCTTCGAATTCTTCGCACAAGTCTTCTTCACCATACCAATCATAAGCTTAGAACACTTAATCTCCACCACAGCAATCATCTCCAGCCCTCCATCCTGTGCTTCCCGAACCCTCCATCGCGTGTCTAAAACCACACCCATAGGAGCAATGGTGTGAACGAAGATGCCATCATCCGTGCGAGTGTACTCGTTGTAGCTCACAGCGTCGCGATGGCCGAATAATGCCGGTACACTGTCGGTCACCATGAACGCCTTCGTCGCCTCGGTTGGGTGTATATCGCCGGGTAGTTTGACTGGAATTTGAAGGTCGCAAGGCGAAAAAGACTTCATATCAGCGTCGGATCGGATGTGATGCTCCGCATCTTGGACAAGCGCGAGGGCTTTCTCGCGTGATATGCTCGATGGAATCGGCGTGACTTGAGTTAACGTGGCCGTAGTATCCAACATCTTGGATTGTAGTTAGAATTAAGAAATACTATGCAGCAACACCGACGACTTTCTCTCAGATTGGTATGGGGATCTCAATGCTTTATCGCGACTCGAGCTAGATAGAAGAGTTCAATGGCCGAGCGGCCGAGGTCCTTGACACAGGGAAAGTTTCACACATCTACAGTCGTGAACTATAATGTACGAGCTCCTCGGGTCATTGGCCCCAGTACTCGAGGACTTAGAACCAAATGCATTTACCGGTGGGATGATTGGTTTCATCTCCTAACGCGGCATATTACTATGGCAATTATTACTTCCGGACGGGCCGAGCCGATCAGAGTATATAATATTTAACAAGAGTATCTGATCCTTTGCACTAGAACCCATTCCTTCAGAGTGTTGATGATTTGACGATTAGGCTCATATTGTGGCTATCGGGACAGTCTTCACAAAAGCAAATGAAGCTGTATTGTGCCAGTTGAATCAAAACTAATTCATTCATCCTGCGTGGCCCCAGAATCATTACTACCTTTTTACTGCATGTACACGAAACCTTCTCTTCATCATTTATTGGTGCTCGAATCAAGGCATCGTACTTGCTTAGACATTTCAGTCATGCAAAACGTCTCTTGAGGGGAGTTAAGAATCGTCAGTTGGCAATTACAAGTACAATTCCTTTGACAGGTTCAGGACAAGCCAACCGCCGAAAGCCACATGCCGACCAAAAACGACTGCAAACGTTATTTTCATAAGCTTATCCATTTCGGACCATATCATCAAATTTCATTCTTGAAAAAAAGTCTCTTGCAGCTATTTGCTTATTGAATCGTTGTGATGAGCAATTGGAAGACACTACTCAAGCTTTGTTGAAGAATTGAGTGACCAAAGGCGCAGCTCTGTCAAAGGAGATCCCATATCGCCTAGGATCTTGTTTGAAAGAAGCCGTCCCTTTGCTTGGCGATGCAACATCGGTCTCCCGCAAAAGTTTAATTCGTGAAAACGGCCGGCCGAATGGCTTCATCCCGCCGGTGCAGGAGGAAATGTCACGTCCCACGCATCCCACAGAGGGCCGTCGAACATGGTTACAAATATGCCCGGCTCAGTAGTGCTAAATAAGATGCACATTTTCCAGCGAACCATTTCCCCGCATAGTTGCAAACATCTGCCCACAGCCTTCGCCCCAACACACCATAGGCCGTCAACATCCGATCAGTCCAATGGACATCACGCGGATGCTCAAAGCTACTCTGCTCACTCTACTTGGTGGGTTCATCCCCAGTTGCTGAAATGAAATTGGTACTGATTCTTTAGCCCTCGGTCTGAGAACTTCAACGGCTGAGTGCACTTCCAAGGATGCCGTCGATTCAGAACTGTACGATTACATTGTCGTCGGCGCGGGTGCTGCCGGCATGCCTGTCGCAGACAGGCTTTCCGAAGCGGGTCATAAGGTCCTCATGATCGAGAGAGGGCCCATCTCGTCTGGTCGATGGTTTCCCGAGGAGATGTCACTCAAAGACCAGCTCCCTTTCGATAACTGGCGACCGGACTGGCTCAAGGGCACCAACCTTACCAGATTCGACGTTCCAGGCCTGTGTCAAAGAATCTGGGTGGATGGGAAGAATGTCACATGTGACGACATTAACGAGAACACATCTGGCTGCGTCCTTGGCGGGGGAATGGCCGTCAATGCGGGTCTCTGGTGGAAGTCTCCCGACATTGACTGGGATCAGAACTACCCAGAGGGTTGGAAAGCAGCAGACATGAAGGTTGCTGCGGACGCTCTTTTCGAGAGGATTCCCGCCACTGACAGACCCTCTATGGACGGTGTACTTTACGCTCCTGAGGGATACAATGTTCTTTCGCGCGCCCTTGAAGCCGGCGGATGGGGGCATGTCAAGCCGGCGGAGAACCCCAACGCAAAGAACCGGACGTTTGCATATGCAAATTTCATGTATCAGAACGGCGAACGACATGGCCCCTTGGCAACCTACCTCGTGACGGCGAACTCGAGACCTAACTTCAAAATGTGGACAAATACAATGGCGCGCCGTGTCATCCGGGACCGAGGTCGGATCACAGGGGTGGAAGTGCAATCCCGTGGTGATGGAGGTCGATGTGGTATCGTCAACGTCACGAAGTCAACTGGGCGAGTGGTGATCTCCAGCGGCTACTACGGCACACCGAAGCTGCTATTCCGAAGCGGTATTGGACCAGAAGATCAGCTTCGCATTGTCCAACAAAGTACCGATGGCCCGGACTTCATTGAAGAATCCCAGTGGATAAAGCTGCCTGTGGGGCAAAATCTTCATGATCACACAGTTACTGACTTACAGATCACTCATAAAGACGTCAACTATTACGACTTTCAGATTGGTGCCTGGGAAAGTCCAATCCAAGCTGACGTGGAAGCATATTTGAAGAATCGCACTGGGATGCTTACCATGACGGCGCCAAATGATGGTCCTATCATGTGGGAAGTCATTGATGGACCGGATGGACCACGGCAATTCCAGTACACGGCGAGGGTGGCCGGAGCGACCAAGAACTCCATGACAATCTCGCAGTTCCTTGGCAGAGGCGGAACATCTGCTGGCGCCGTAACGATTAACCCAAATCTAACGATGTCGATTTCTACTCTTCCATACCAGCAAACGAAAGAGGATAAAGCGGCCATCATTGCTAGCATCAAGAACCTGATGAAAGCACTATCAACCGATTCTGGTATCGTGTTTACTCATCCGCCTGCAAATATGACTGTGGAACAATACATAGAAGAGGTACGACCACAAATGGTTGGCTCGAGTTTCTGTAATTGATGCTAATGATATTTCAGATGCCCGTGAATCTCCAGAAACGGCGCGGGCTCCACTACCTCGGAACCGCAAAGATGGGCATCGACAGCGGTCTGGACGGCGGCACGTCCGTCGTCGATACTCATACGCGCGTCTATGGTACAGAGAATCTGTTCGTAGTCGATGCCTCGATCATGCCTGGAATGGTCACAACCAACCCGTCTGGACCTATCATGACTGTCGCAGAAAAAGCAGTTCGGCGGATTCTAGAGCTACAAGGAGACGCGTTGTCGGTCGCTATTGGAGACGTTACAAGAGGTGCACAGAAGAATCCGGCAAACCAGCTGGCTTGTAACATTCCTTTATTCGCTTACGCCCTGATGTTCATCGTCGTTCTACTTGCAGCTGTGTAGAGTTTAGTTTTTCTACACAGACATGTGCTCATATTGCGCACTGAGCAGATGCAAACTCATACGAGACAATCCCAATGCTGTGGTGATGTCAGAGTATTTATTGTAACGCAGATTGTATTTATTGCTTAACCCATCTCAACCGGTAGCATCTGGCTGGTGATGGGACGTGAAAGTTTGTCGGAAGAACAGCCCAACCTAACCTGATCAATTGCCGAGCCAGACACCCTCATAACATGATCATTCTCTCATTCCTTGTGCCCGGAATGTCTTTCTGGCTTAAACATGTTCTTGAAAGTCAGACTGGGTAAGAAGCTTGACCGAAGGGAAGTTCGACACATGTTAGCCACCGTTGGATCCGCTGCCACCGCTGCCGAAGCTGCCTGCGCCTATTCGAACGCCACCCACCACGCAGTGCCCGAGAGACGGATCGCACTGGCGCTGAGGTGACCTTCGTCCGAAGCCACCACTAACAAGTTCAGGATCGGAGCTTTCAGCACTCCGGGCGACCACAGTAGATCCGCCAGTCTTTTCGTTAACGATGCTGTCACCAATTTGAAGATCTCCATCATCATGTTCGGTGAGGACGAATTTGTCCATTGCTTGGGTGGTAGCGTCGCAGTTGGAAAGGGCCACAACTTGGCCATCTTGGTCGGTGCAATAGGGCCTAGCATCGGCAGCAGCCGCAAAGAAGGCGGCGACTGCAAGCTGCTGAAGGCCTGAAAGAGAGAAGTGAGTAGATTTCATGTTTGGCGTGATGAAGGTTTTGTTTTGGTTAAGATGATATAGTGGTGAACTCGTAAATCTTGGTAACTTGAGACGATGGAGTTCAGAACATTAGACCAAACGACCGTCGTCTGTTTTTATAGTATTAGGCAGAACATTACCTGCAACTCGGTATGGATGAAGAATCAAAGAAGAGGGTTATTCGTCTTTCTTTGCCGATTGACTAGTCAAACAATCTCCGTGTCAATTCAACCAGGGACAAACCTCGCTAAAAGAGAGTACGAGTGCTTCGGACTTCCACAACCGGCGTATACAGACTCGGAAAACGCAATGCTCTTTTGACGTCGAGCTTACGACACGGAAAAGGCACGATTGCGCGTGGTTCGTAAGGTCGGGAGTTAACTTCCGCATTGGAAGCTTACACGGCATTCTATGTAGAGATGTCCGCATCATCAACACCGTCCACGGAGACGTCAAAATCGTGATGCCTTGGTCCGATTATTCGGACCGACGCGAAGAACGCCCAAATCGATGTCCATAGTTTATCCAGAAGGCGCCGTATCCACCATGTACCTTGGGCGAATGTAAAAGGTGCGGGGCCAGATGCTGAGTTTCCGCAGATGATCAACTTAGACGCTGCCATGTATTGGACGCGTGTGCCCCAACACAGCAGCTTCAGTGAAACGTCCTTGTGGATTTTAGGAAGGATCAAACCGTATCGAATCTATCTAGACTTCAACTCTGTTGAAGTCTAGCTACATTTCGCCAGATCGTGCGAGATCGTTTTCCGTCGGTTGTCGGATTGGAACTGAAACTTACCGAAGTATACGAGTTCACACTAGGTAGACCTGCCTCACAAAACAACATCGTTTCCGTCTTTTTTCGTATATCTGTTTGTTGATAATCTCAGTAAAACTGCCATGAGACCTCGGGGTTGAATCAACATCTAACACTCCGCATAAGCAACAGACTTCATTTTGCGAAATTTCGCACTCGTCATTGTAGCCTTCCAGGTTTGGATGTCACTATCAGCCAGAAAGTGCCGAAAAAAATGCGCCGCATCGCAATCGAGAAACGGCCAAACCACACACGCCTGGTCCAAAGCCAGGGTCTGGTTTTCGCAGACCTTGTGGCCCCTGGAGCTTCGGAGCCTTACTGGCCGGACGATCGGTACTACTCGTTTACTCAAGAAGAGATACACCTCCTTGAAAGTGCCGCCAAAGACGTTTTCGCGATGTGCTGCGAGGCAGCAGATTATCTGACAAAAAACCCTGACATCATCACCAAAGACATGGCTGTGCCCGCTTTCGCCTTGAGCCAGATCAAGAAGTCATGGGATCGCGAACCTGCGTGGGGTAGTATCTACGGACGTTTCGATGTCTGCTTTGGCGGCCTGGACCATCCGGATCCTCGATTGCGTCAGCCCAAGTTTTACGAGTTCAACGCGGACACCCCTACCTCGTTACTTGAAGCTGGTTCAATCCAGTGGTTATGGCTGGAACAGACCGGACATGGCAGCGATCAATACAACAGCATCACCGAGAAACTTATTGCGGCCTGGCAACGCAATCTCACACTGATCCAACAGATATTAGGACACAAGCCTGTCGTCCATTTTGCGGTGGGCGAAGGAGAGTGCTCGGGGGAAGATGCCTTCAACGTTATGTTCCTGATGGATACTTGCCAGCAGGCGGGCTGGCAGACCAAGACGCTCACAGTTGAGGAGATCTCTATATCGAAAAAGGATGGACGATTCTATGACGTAAACGGTGACCATCTCGACGTTATCTTCAAGCTCTATCCGTGGGAATTCATGGTACAGGAGGAATTTGCCCAGTCTTGTTTCCAGGACATGGAAAAAATCGGTTTACATGACGAAGCAGGGAATTATGTCGGGGGGACCATTTGGATTGAGCCGCCGTACAAGATGTTGTGGAGCAACAAGTCAATTTTCGCCATCCTTTGGAAACTATTCAAAGACGACCCGAGGGGAAAGTGGCTTCTCCCAACGTACGTCAATAAAGCACCCGCTTCGATGACAAGTTTTGCACGCAAACCAATCTTTGCGCGCGAGGGTGCCGATGTTGTCCTCCAACAAGATGGCAAAGTCATACAAGATGCATCAACAGGAGATTATGGAGCTGAAGGGTATGTTGTTCAGGAACTTGCCCTACTTCCAGAGTTCACGAACGCGGACGGGGACACGTACTACCCCGTGATAGGTTTGTGGTTCATCGACGGCGATCCCGCAGGTATGGGCATCCGTGAGGACCGGACACCAATTACGACAAATACGTCCGTCTTTATCTCGCACTCGATTGAGGGCGGACCCGAGACATATGAAAGGCAGAGAATTCCCGACAGCGATGAAATTGAGGAGCAAATGAGAGTAGCACCGTTTTTTGACTCGTTTGACTGGGAAGAAAATGAGATCGTGAGCTTCATGAAGAAAGTGATTGTTAGTTAATAGTTGTATAGTAACAAGTTCTCGAAGGGAAATATTTAGGGGATATACAGGCCTGAGCGTTGTAAACTTCAGATGTTGAAATGCGACGTCGCATAGGTTTGCCTCGACGCATTCAGCACGCCCTGCGAACTTGACTTGATTCAACTCATCAGTCCTTTTCAGCTAGAAACAAGAGCTTTTATACACATAACCATGACCGGTATCATGATTTGAACTGAGTCGTTAGTCGCTTCATCACCGCGCTTGCTGTTCAGTTTTGGTTTGGCACCTCGTTTGGTTGATATGTAAGCACGCTTGTAAAGCCAAAATACACGCGGGCAATGGAACCAAAAGTTGTGACAACTTCGAGAAGGAAGACCGCAAAAAAGAATTGGTTCTCCCCTTCCAGAATCGAACTAGAGACCTTTCGATGACAATGTAACCATTACAGTCGAACGTGATGAACCAACTACACCAAGGGGAGTAACGGGGCTGAGCCCCGCTTGGTGAATTGGAAGACCTGCCGCAAACGTGCACTAAGTAGGCTTCGTGGGACCCCGCCAGCCATTTGTTTAGCCGGTGGACCTCCACCCGCAGCGCCACTCTGTCGGTGCTCTTTAAGTAAAACTCATTGATTGTTTTCATTGAAAAGGTGGAAAGATTTTCAATACCTCCTTATGAAATTCGTTTATTTTGTTAAACTGAAGCTTGTGAGCTTTGCCATACCTAGGCATCAAAGGTTCGGTGGTCTTTGCACCGTCATACCATCGTCGCTGCCTGCCCTTACCAGCCCAAATTTTCAACTGCCCATCCGGGCTGGTTTAGAGAGATATGAGTTTTTGCCACGGACAGGCGGGTCTCATGAGGGCTCAGCCTAACAAGGACGTGTGAAGAACCCCGGGGGGTTGCTTGAACTCTGTCGATACATAGGCGGATCATGTATGGCGTCAGGGAGGGCTCTGCTTCCACTAAACTGGTCACATATCACCACAAGGTACCATGATTTTTTCTTGAAGGAAGAGCTCTCCTTTCTTGTTGTACTACCAGTGCCTAATCCCTGACAAGACATTCTCTTCTACTCTGTAACTTTTTGATCGTCCTCGCGCTTCGTTCAATCCTCCACTGTAGGGCGCACCTCGCATACGCGCCCTACCCAAACCAGCAGACGAGGCTGGTGGCATGATGAACAGAATGATAAAAATAAATGCAGTTTCCCAACGCCAAGCCCCCAAAAGAGCAATGCTATGCCTTACCTTTCTTCGCTAATGAGCCCGCTGTCTCTTCATCTAGTATAACCCGACCAACAAAAAGTCCAAAGGGGAATAAATCGAAAGAAAAAACGCTCGGCTCATTCCGTCGTCTCCTTCATGCGGTCTCGACCAGCGCTTTATTTGGCGTTGGCTGACTTGTGGGACTCCAAGGCAGCAGCAAGAGCCTTTGCCATGTCCTCGGTCTTGACCTGCACCATCCAGGTCTCGAGACCATTGCCACTATCGTTAGAAGTCGTCAGCTTGACGTACTTCTTCTCCGCCTTGTACGTCTCGCTGGGCAGAACGGTCCTGTTGAGCACAACGTGGCCACGAGGCTCGGCTCGGAGAAGCATGCGTACAGCGCCCGTGGTCTTGTGCTTGAGAAGACGGAACGGGCCGATACCCTTGGTGGACCAAGGGCTCTTGTTCTTTGGTTGGTCGTCTCCGTCATCCTCCTCAGAGCCAGCAGGGACAAACTTCATGACCTTTGCGCGCACCTCATGTGCGACCGACTCGTCCTCTTCGCCGGGGCCACCCTCAGTAAGCTTGATCTGCTCGTGAGGCTTGCCATCCGCATCGTCGCCGTCACCGTTGGCAGCCGCCTTCTCAGACTCCGCCGCAGGCTCGGGTGTACCGGTCGCAGGCGTCGTAGCGAGGCTAGAAGCCCCTCCGAACTGGAAGGGCGAGTTGGTTCCGGTGGTTGAGGCGCCAGCGGGAGGCTGCAGGCCCCCGAACATACCAGAAGTCTGCGCAGGCTTCGCGCCAAAGAGATTACTCGTGGGGGCAGAGTTGGACGCTCCAAACAGAGGCTTCTGGCCGGCAGGGGCGGAGCTTCCGGCACCGTTGGACGCGCCAAATGTGAATGAGGCGGATGCAGACGGAGCCGGAGCGGGGTTGCTTGCACCGTTGGACGCACCGAAGGTGAAAGACGAAGACGCGCTCGGAGCCGCAGGGGCAGCAGGTTGCGACGGAGCACCTCCGAATTGGAAGGGAGAGTTGCTCGCCGGGGCAGCAGACGAACCACCGCCGCCAAATTGGAAGGGAGTGGATCCGCTGGAGGGTGCGGAAGAGCCACCTCCAAAGTTGAAGGACGTAGGCGCAGAGCTAGATTCACCGTTGGATGCGAAGGGGTTGTTGAACGATTGACCACCACCGGCGCTGAACGTGAAGGACGAGCCACCTCCAGACCCGAAGCTCGGAGCGGCGTTGGCATTTCCATTGGTCTGAGGCTCGGAAGAACCACCGAACAGGTTGGGTGAGGGGGCGCTCTGGGACCCGCCAAAGCTGAAAGAGGGCGTGGAGGGAGCTGGCGCGTTGAATTGCTTCTTCGCCGGAGGGGCATCCTGCTTCATGGGGCTACCACCAAACATGGGTTGGTCAGCCTCTGGCTTTTGCGAACCGAAGAGAGGGTTAGACTCGGCAGGCTTGCCGCCACCGAAGCTGAAGATAGGAGCTGCCGAGGCGGCCGGAGCCGGCTCTGGTGCCTTGGGAGCAGCAGGTTCTTGAGGCTTTGCGCCAAAGAGACTGGAGGTGGTTGAGGCGGGCGCCTGACCACCGAACAAAGTGCTGGATTGGAACGGACTGGCGGTTCCTGAGGTACTCGCGCCGAACAGGGGCTTGGCCGGTTCAGCAGCGGGAGTTGATTCCTGAGGCTTGCTCCCGCCGAACAGTGTGGACGACTGCATCACGGGCTTCTCCTGAGAGCCGAATAGGTTGGAAGCCGGAGCCGCAGGTTTGGTCTCCTCTCCTTTGGGGGCGGAGGCTCCGAAAGAGAAGGTCGGGGCAGCGGGCTTGGGAGCTTCATCCTTCTTGGGCTCTTCACTAGTCTTCGGCTTGAAGCCAGCAGAAAAGCCGGCGAACGGAGACTTAGCAGGGGGCTTTGAGCTGTTCT
Source organism: Colletotrichum theobromicola (assembly GCA_014705045.1). Lineage (NCBI taxonomy): Eukaryota > Fungi > Ascomycota > Sordariomycetes > Glomerellales > Glomerellaceae > Colletotrichum > Colletotrichum theobromicola. The sequence goes on along the minus strand of JABGLZ010000186.1, from coordinate 108,276 downwards.
CTTTGTCAGACTCAGCATCGTCGGGGGCAGAACGCTTGCTCGGCTTGGGCTGCTCCTCGGCCGGCTTGTCCTGCTTCGGTGCGCCGAACAAGTTGGAGGCAGGCGCAGCGGGCTTGGCACCGAAGATGGAGCTCGATGTGCCGTTAGTGGAAGCCCCGAAGAGACCACTGCCCGTAGTAGAAGCGGGGGCAGCGTTGAACTTGATCGGGCTGTCGGGCTTCCAGGTGGCATCGATGGGGGCCGGCGCGGGCTCCTTGGTCGCGGGCTCAGCAGAGTCCGCGCGGACAGGCTGACCGTCATTTCCCTTAGTGACGCGGTCGAAGAGGCTCTTCGGCGTGGTCTCTCTGGCGTCCGATGAAGTGCTGGAGGGGCCTGTAGCAGCGCCGCTGGAGAAGAGTGGCTTCTTCGCAGCAAAGAGGCTAGAAGGAGGCTGGGCCAACGGCGTCTCAGCGCCGCCACTAGCGGCCACGCTGGGCTCGTAGCTCTGCTGGCCGGCTTCTTGCGTCTCCGCCTCCTCCTCCTCAGAATCGGTCTCACTCTCACCGTCAGCTTCTACACCGCTATTCTTCGCAGAACTGTTGTCTGAGAGGTAGCCGAAGATGTTTCCTCCTTGGGGCGGCTTGAGACTTTCAAATACGGACTTGGTGGGTCCACCGTTGGCGCCTTGTGAGGCGGCAGCGAAGGGGTTAGACTTAGGCTCGGGAGCCTTGGGGGTTGCCTTGGGCGTGGAGGCAGGTCCCTGGTTGTTGGCGATGCGCTCGAACATGCTCTTCGTGTTGGAGGGAGTCGAAGTCGACTTTTGCAACTTGGAGGGCTGGTTCTCGTCTGCCTCGTCGGTTACGGTGGCCTTTCTCTTGTTCTTGGGTGCAGGCGTGGCAACGGACTCTTCCTCCTCTCGGTCAAAGGCACGTCGCTTGTTGTTCTTGTTGGGAGACGCCGTGGACAGTGCAGTGTCCTTGGGGGTAAGCTGCTCCTCAGCCTTGCGCTTGGAGCGGGTGGTCTGCCTGGACGGGCTAGCATCGGCGGCGGCGTCCTCCTCTGGCTCAGGCAGATTGTGAGCGGCTCTCCACTTCTTCAGAACCTCATCGGAGGGCTTGACGTTCTTGAACTCGTACAGGCCGTATCTAAGCATGATCAGGCTCCGGCTCTTCTCAAACTCCTTTGCGAAGTTCATGATGTTGAGCTTCCAGTCTTTCTTGGCAAAGATCTCATTGGCAGCATATTTGAGGCGGCGAAGATCCAGAACGCAAAAGAGCTGGCGTCGCTGCAAGTCGTCGTATTCGGCAGGAACCAAGTGGCTGAGGTACTGATCCGCGTATACGGTGCCCTTCGCCTCGAGCTCAGGGGGGATGTCTCGCGCAAGAGCCTCGCCGGTGAGCTCGGGAGGGGGAGATGGAATGCGCATCTGGAACAGCTCGGCCGAGTTCGACTTGGAAGCGAGGCCTCGAGGGGTGGCCTGGGCGATGTTCTCGCGATAAACCTTCTGTGAAGCCGGAGTGGCACCGGGCGCGAAAACCTTCTTCATGGCGCTCGCAGGCAGGCTGGGAGCGAAAGGGGCGGCGGCCGGGCTCGCGGTAATGGATGATGAACGGAAAAGGTTTGAAGCAGTAGAGATGGTGCTTGTGTTGAGGTTGCTGGATGGCAAGGGGTCGCGGTTCAAGACCTTCTGAGAGGGCGCGGTCTGGGGAGTGCCGAGTCGCTTGTTGGGGTTCAGAGGCGAAGCTTGGTAGCTACGGTTTGCGAACTTGAGCGACGGGCGGGCCCGCGGGGTGCTATTTCTGTGGTCCATAATGATGAACAGTGACGGGTGATTCGGGGGAAGGATTATAATTAGTTGTTGGTGATGAGGAAGGCGCCAGTCGGGTTGGCGTTGTTGAGAGAGTCGCGTCTCGATTCACGCAGGATGCGCCAACAAAGCGACGAGAGCGAAATGGAAAGCTGGCGCGACGACGAGAAGCGACGTCGGATGGAGGGTATGAGCTTGGGAAAAGAAGTCGAAAAGCAGTGAGAGGTTCGACAGCAACGGGAGACAATGACGCAGCGATCAGAAAGCTGACCCTGGATGGCGCATCGAAGACGGCCTTGATGTCTGGCTGGAGAGACCACGAAGATTTTGGTGGTGTTTTTTTGGTGTGGCACGTCCGAATGACGGGTGACGGGACGGGGCCAGCAAGCAGCAGTGAAAAAAAGCAGGCCACAGGGGGTGCAAGCACAACCGGAAAGGGATGTGACCCGCTTTTCTGCCGTCACCAACCTCAGTGTTAAGGCAACCGCTTTTCAATTGGCTGCGATGAGTGAGACAGGCACCGGACGCGACTGGTTGATTTTCGGCGCTTCGATTTTTTTTCGTACGGCGACTCTGCGACTGCCCAAAGCTTTCCCCAGCCAAATGGAAGGTCCCCGTCCGTTGCTGAGGACAGGGCTCCGGGTTGCCTGGGTAGGGCAGGTACGTACCCCCATGGGCACGATGGGTTCACGCTCAGCCAGTCAGAGTCCAGTCGCGTCTCATCTGCCCATCCATTGTCCAGTGTCCGTCTATTAGGTAAGTACTATGTAGGGTCCCATCCGTCTAAGGCGGTACCTTAAGGTCCAGTAGTCCACAGCAGCTCCGGAGGGTCAGTTGGCCCGCGCTTCCTCTCCCAGGTCGTGTCGCGTGCTTAGTCAACACCTCCTTTGGTGAGTCCTGAGCTGCAGTGCAACACACTCGCAAGTCAGCTGCACTCCTAACTCTGTTGCATGTGCCTTGACAAAGTCGGAGCCGTACTGGTGAATGCGACTGCGCTACTGAAACCAGGGGATACGCGCCGCGGCCGCTTCCACGAGTCCTGAGGTGCCTGCCTCTCCGACTCAATCCCCCTGAGCTCCCAGCAAGGCCTCCGTGGAACTGTACTTTCGTGTTTTGTGTCCAGTTCAAAAGGCCTTCCACCAAGTCTTTTTGGATTGGACGTCTGTCCGAACTTTTTAGAGTCGGCGGCGTTGATTCTCCGGACGGTCTGGTAACTGAGTCGGACGGTGGACCGGTAATAATCGGCGGATTCTTTCAACCCATCTCATCCACCGTCCCAAAAGCCGGTACCAACGGAAGCACGTGTCAGACGACGTGCACTCGCATTGCTCGACGAATACCGGCTATGCAAACCGAACCACATTCCTGGAATTGGATCCTCCGCGATTTCGAAAGTCAGCGTCCCATTCGAACGTTCGTGTAGAAGACAGCGTTATTCAGGTTTCCGAAAGCTTGTTTGGATTGAACGATTTTCATGATCTCATTTCCTACGAGCACCTGCAATGGCGCATATCCGGATCTAGCTCCAGTCTCCTAGTCCAACATGTAGGTTATGGTACAGGGTATTACCGACAACACACGACATCCCCAATGTAATCCTTTACAACTTGGCCTTGGACTGAGCCTTCTTCAGGATGGGCTCCATTCTCGTGGCCTTCATGACGTCGCCCTTAATCTTGAGCTTGCCGGACATGAACAGCTTCTGGGCGTTCGCCTTGCCCTGAACCAGGTTGCCAAAGTCGGAGTCGGACAGAGACAGAGTGACTGAGACCGCCGTGTTAGTGACAACCTTGGTGGAATAAGTCAAGTAGCAACATACCAGTGGGCTTCTCGCCAACGCCCTTTCCAACGGCACCCTTGTCCTTGAGGTCGATGTGCCAGCTGTCGGTCTCGCCGGCAGAGTTCTTGAGGGTGAAGGCAAAGATGGCCTTGCCCTGGCTAACGGCCTCCTTGCGGTCAGCCTCACTGGAGTTCAGCGCATCGTTGATGGCGTCGAAGGCGGCGGAGGAAGGGAACTTGTCTGTTAGGAAGAGCAAGGTCAGCAACAGCAACGGGGAGCAAGTGCTTTGTTCGGGAGCGCATACCGTTGGCGAGACCCATCTTGGCTGTACGTGGATAGTAGATGCTTGAGAGTTTGTTTGAATTGATTGAAAATGGAAGTACGAGATATGTTGACAGATCGCGAAAGACTACCGAAACGCGGGGGATGGCCGGATAGTTTAAATACTGAGGGATGGTAAACGGTAAGCCGTGCGTCGGAGGTTGGGGGAGCGGACGGAGGAGGATTAGCTGCCAGAGATGACGCTCAGTGTCGCATGTGAACCTCGGCGATTTAGCACGGCGTCATGTGCGCGCGCGCCGCCGTCCCCAGAAAGGTCCCCACAATTTAGCAAAGCATCCAGCAGCAGGACCCCAGCAGCCTTGATGGAACAGTGACGATCAACTACGGATAAGGTGCCTCAAGGTATGGGGGCCGACAAGTGCATTCACATTCCAGGATGATTCACTCTGGATCCGGCTTGGGCCGCCACGCGCTGCGCCATACTACGTATGGACCTTACAGAATGCGTTACTCGCTGGGGATGGCATTCGACAGCGGGCTCAGGGACTTGGCGGCCATGCCGACCGAGCACAGGCAGTACCTAAAGTCCAGTCCACTGAGCAAGCGCTGTCATGAACGCGGCGCAACCGTCCAACCGTCCAACCGACCACCTACCTATCTCACAGCCCACGCAGGTAGGTACTTAGCAAGGTACACATCTACCTCCCCTTTCTGGATTTTGAAAGGCTTCTCCGGATTTCGGTAGCGAATCGGAGGGAGGGACAGGAACAGACAGGTCCCATTCTACAGGTAACCGCCGCAGTCCTCCGCAATTGCTTCATTCTGCAGTCCCATGACTCCATTTCCGAACCTGGGGAAGCAAGCCACCTTGTGGTGCTGGTACCGAAAATGCATTGAGGTCATGGACATGGAATCTCTGCACGACATCCTTTCAAGCCACAGAGAATACCTTCTAGGCCTTTCGTCTAGGTCCGCCTCCAAGTTAGTTGTTTCGCAGACACCGAGGCATCAAAGAAACACGAGGCGACGAATACACTACCTAATTCGTCTTTGACAACCTACTCGATGCACAACCATAGACAAGACTGGCCTTCTATTCAAGCCATCCTACACCCGAAACAGACTTCCGACGGCGACCAATCGAACGACTCAATTCCCACGTGCGTCCGATTCATGCCTTCGCCCAAGTTGACGCCACGATCTTGATCGCCGTGTATTTTGGTCGATGCCTGCCAGATATCCAACCACGCAACAGATCTCGGCTTCCAACCCCGACATGAAATTTGACAGCAGCCGAGGGGAGGGGAAAGTGAGGCTGGATGGAGGGATATCCAGACTCGCAAAACCCAATTGGGCAGCTGCGACGAGAACGAGTCCGAGTGCGGCAATGCATCACTTGTACACAAGACAAAGACGACAAAGAGAAACCTCGGCAGAAGCGTCAAAGAAATCTTGACCTTGACACGAGTTCACTGACGTTCCATTCTGACAGTTCGTCCGACTCCAACTTTGGGACTCTACAACCACAACCAACCGACCTGGCACGGCCACTACCCTCTAGTGTGGTTTCCTGCGCCCCCAAGACATGCAACCCCTGTCTGAAGTTCAGGACGAGCGTCTGCCTCGACTGCAGATCCGTTGACGACGCACAGTCAACCGCGGCTTCTCAAGCGCCAGTATCTCGGAGGTACGCAGCAAGCACGCCGCCCCAAGATCCCGGGTTGTCGCTAGCTACGACCTGCCAGACCTCACCGCCAGTCTTGTCGTACAAGAGGTTCGTGCTGCTCTTGGAGCTCAACCCGAACCAGTACGTCTGCTTGGCCCCGTCTGCAAACGCCTGGTTCGTCATGCAGTTGCCTCCCGTGTTCTCACATTGCGCATTCTGCCACTGGTTGTCGTTCATCTTGTTGAAAAACACCCACAATGCCGAACCGTGGATGATCACCTTCGAGCTCCCCGTCATGTAATGGCCCCACGCCCGGAAACATCGGTCGTTGTTGCCCTGTCCTTGAGCCGCACAGTTGCTAAAGTCCGGATCGCCATAGGCCGATTTGACGCTGTTCATTTGGGTTAGTAACCGTGCCGGTCTCAGACGAAACACCAAACGGGACGGCTGGGGGTTGGGAAACTTACGACCACGGGGACGGCGCGCGCTGGGGCGTTCCCTCGCCCTGCCAATAAGGTGCCTCGGTTTGCTGGAGGCTGATGTAAACGTTCTGGGCGTTGTGGAGGTTGTATTGATACAAGACGCAGTGCTCGAAACTGGTTCCCACCAGCCACGTGGGTTTGGTGCTCTCGATGAGTGCGCCTCTGCCGACGGCGATGTTCTGCGCCGCACCACCGTCCAAGGAGTGGTCTGCCACCCAGCCCCAGACATTCTCCAGGTACGCAGAAGCCGTGGAGGTCACATGCATCAGGGCAAAGGCTGCCTTGCAGGAGGCGGGATCGGAGCCACCGCAGTTGGTGTTGGTGAGCGAGTGCTTGGTGCCGCCAACACGGAAGACGCTGCTCCAAATACCAACATCTCCAGGCTTTGATCCGGCCATATTGATCTGAACCAAAGTGGCGCCCTGGAGCACGTCGGCCGCCTCGACAGTAATATCGCTGATTTGCGCAATACCAACCTCTCCCGAGTTTCCAACCTTGAGGATGGGCTGAGGGTCGTCAGGGTTCCAGAAGCGCGAGCCGTTGCCGTTGAATATGCTCAGCGTCTCACCGACCAGTCTCGTTCCAGGAGGGACGTAGATCGTCTGCTGGGTTAGGTAAATTCCCTGTGGCACAAAGATGATCTTGCAATTCTTGTACTTTTGGAGGATCGCATTGATGTTGGGTCCATCGTTGTGGGAGTTGTCGCCATAAACTGGCAGTGACGGGTCACCCTTCAAACTTATGAACTGATCCAGGGCGTACTTCTCATATTGAGGTAGCGGCGCAGTGAAGTACTTGTCACCGGACAAGAGCGCACTCGGTCTGTCGATGGAGTATGTGGTGCCCTTTTGTAAGTTGTTCGAATTGACGTACCCCATGACCCATGTCTGACCAGCCGGAACAGAACCAGAACGCAGCGTTGAACCGTCGTCGCTAGACTTGACAGCCGTGGCGCCGGTGACCTGGAAGTTGTCGATGATGAGCGAGTTCTCGCCGTAGCCGGTGCTCTTCTGATTCACACCCGCGTTGCAGGCCTGGACACTTGAGTCTACCAAAGACACGGTGCCGGCCGTCGCCTGGCCCATGTCGATTCCAAAGTTACAGTTCATGAACGTCGAGCCTTGCACAACGGCCACAAAGACACTGCTGACCGAGATGCCGACATTGCAGCCGTTGAAGCTCAGGTTCTTGAATTGGTACTGCTGACCGTTCATCCTGATGCCGATGGCGCCTCCCTCGAATTGCTGCCATGTTGTCAGCAGACCTTTCATATATGGTTTCGAATGGGCAGAAACTCACACTGTCGCTAATCAGAATACCAGAACCGCCGGAGTTCATGGTGACACCAATGTGGCTCGAGTAGTTCGGCATGCGGATCTTCACATTGGTCAGAGAGCAGCCCTGAGAAACGGACCAATCCAGGCCGACGGCTTGAACGCCCGTCCCGATCTCGTTTGTGTCGATGACGATATTGCGAACTGCCATGTAAAAGTTCTTCGTCGCCGATCCGTCACCTTGATGAGAATCGTAGCCGTTGATGACTGGAGAGCTGTCTAGCGCTGAGTCGGCGATGAGCGTGGGCGGGTTGACTGCGTCGCCGATGAGGTACGTCGTGACGAGCATCTGGATCGATTTCTTGATACGGTACCTTCCCGGTGGGATATACACGTACGCCGGACGAGTTGTCACAGTGTTTCCGGTGCGGCTCCAGGCTGTATTCGGTCAATATTTTCCTGGACAGGTGATGGCAAGGCAGAGACACACCTTCAATGGCCCAGTTGAAAGCATCGGAAGAATCCTGGACACCGGTATTGTCGGCGCCATACTGCACGACCGTCCGGTAATACTGAAACGTCGAGTCCGTACTCGTCGGTGCCGTGCCGTTGTGGCCGATGGCCGCGCGCCACCACGTCTGTGGGCTACTCTCCACGGGTCCGGAGCAGCTCTGCCGGGACTCGAGACTGCCGGGCGCGTGCGGCTGAGCGGCAACGGCCCCGATCCCGAGGATCGCAAAGAGGGAGGAAAGCAGTCTCATGGCGTATCTCAACCTTCTTTCAATAGAAAGGTTTGAAGACTGACTCCCTGGAGGCCTTGCAACTCCAGGTTTCTACACATTATTTTTTGAGCGGATCTTATCAGCTATTTATAAGTCCCATCATGAAGTAAACCCTTCATTTCCGCTCATCGTCATTACCCGAGTGTTTCGTGCTTCTATGGCCGGTCTAGCCAGCTGAGAAACCCAGCTAGCCTTAGCACCACCTCGAACCCCCCCTGTTCCGAATATTGGCATCTCCTGCATGTGTCTGAATAATCGCCATCCCGCTTCGATGGAGGACCCAGGGGACCAGTGGTAAGGCGCGCAGATCGCGGGCCCGTGGCTCCACACGCAAAAGGCTTGGACGTCTTTGAAAGCTGATGTGAGATTCGTAAATTGCACTCTTTTTCACTTTTTCGTGTTACTAGGTCGCGTCCCGTTCCCATGACTAGGTGGCGGCAATAGCCAAATTTGCGTGTGGAGGTTTACGGCCCATCGACAGTGAGACAATTTTCTTATTTGCGATTGCGAGGTGTGAGTGAGACCGCGTCGCGTGGATTTTAGGCAGACGGCAAACCGGGGTGCTTAGCTTGCGGTTGCGGGGACCTTGGCTTGCTTTAGGGCGACTTTAGCTTCCTTTACGTCGGTTGATCCGCACCTCCCTAGTTTGGCAAGGGCTCGGGTTTTTGAGAAAGGCTATTTTGAGTGATTAGGGGAACGATGAAATCTATGAGAGTGAGGGTTTCCCCCTCGGAGTCTTTGTCATGGGAGGTTGCAGGTCTGATGGTGGAGCGTTCGCATCTGAATATGCAGCTTTGGGTGCCGGGCAGGGTTTGTGTTCACCGTGGTTAAAAGCGGTCAAGCTTTGGATGTTTATTATCCTACTCTAAGTTGGATGGAGTGCTTGCTGCCATGTTTGGACCTATTAGGGTGGGCAAACATCATCCAAGGGTTGATATTGGTTGATGAATGTATTGTTGGAAGGTCAGTTGACATTCTTCAATGGCGGTAAGCTCTTGGCGCGCAGACGCATGTATCTGATTGACTTTCTTTCAAGAAACAGAGACGGCTGCAGGATGGGAAATGTGTGTGAAGTCTTGAGGTCATACCTGTTGTTTTGACGAACTCCGGTTTGTTCAAGGTAAGACGGAGGAGGGCTTGCTGTCTACTACAATAGCTTGCTATCCCACGCCAATCCAGTACACACAACCAGAAATTGGCGGGCCCAACGTGTGAGACAACAGAGGATGGTGCACCTTACGCAAAGAGAATATTCTCAGTATTCTCGAGTCTTGTGAGCTTTCCCTATTCGATTCAGCGACTCACAGTCCGTCATCATTTTCGTTATGAAATCATTATATGAATGCTCGTCACTGAATTTTTGCATATCTGACTAACACCTCGCGAAGGGAGCAATTTGAATAGGCAGCTGCCTCCCAAAGCGCATCGCGAATTTCTTTCTTTACAAGTCATATGAGTATTAATCCCGCATATTATTGAGTAAAATTATCTGCCCGGTTATCAAGGGAAACAAAAGAATCACCCAGAGTTTGACCAAGGAAAGCTTTGCGGTTCCGTGCTCCCGACCGAGGACGCGCCGTCCTGACCGCTGGCCGAAGAATGCCGGCCCCACTTCGGTGTCCTCAGACCCTCCAACCCTCCATATTCCCGACCATCTTCATTGTTGGGTACATTTTTATACCCGGTATTAGTAGTCAATGGTATCCCATCCGTAGATTGGTGAGACGGTCTTGGGGGCAGTAGAGGTCGACCACGTGAGACTACCTTGTAGTGCTGATCTATTCGGTTCCCAACACCTTCTTCGACACCGACTTCAAGAAGTTAGTATCGCTCAGAATTGATTGTCGGTGTACGGGGAAATCTTACATATGTTGAGGTAAAAGTACTTGAACACCACTGGGGCCCACAGCAAGACTGCGACGATCTGCCCAAAGGTCCACTTGTCCTTCTTGCCTAACGTGTCTCCTACCTCCCTCATAATCACTTGTGTTGTGGAGGCCATGAGATACACCAGAATAAAGTTCATACCAAACCAAAGCAAACTCCACAGGAAAGAGCATGTTTTGAGAACCCATTTCCCAACTCGAGAATTCTTTTGCCAGGCTTCCGTTCGACAATTTAGCCAATCTCGGAGTTGAGGTACTTGTGCGATTTGGTCCAAGGATATGAAGCTTATGCTGAGGAATACGGTGCCAAACATGAAGTCCGTAATTGTTTTTGAGTTGTTTTGTCCGAAGGGCAAAGAGCCATAACGGCACGTTTCGAGTATGCCCGTGTAAGAGCCGCCACACTGAGGAAGCGGTTTGAAGCCGGGGTATTCATCATTCTCTCGGCCAAGCTGCTGTATGGTAAGGCAAAAGATGCACACAATCAGGGTGAGCAAATATGTATACCACCAGTGCATTTTCCTCCGCTGTAGCTCTGCTTGTACCAAAAGAACAACAAAAGTGTTTCCCGTTTGGAACACTTTAGCCGCTCTCCAGTCTACCCGAATAGCAGACAGTGAATCGTTGAAAACCATCATAGAGACAGAAGCCAACTGCACTGCTAAGGTGAAAAAGACCTGAGCCTCTTGAAACTCAAATACACTTGAGAACAGTGCCACAGCGAATCGGGAGGCTCGTAGGCTTTCTAGCAAAGACTCAGTTCGCCTTGCGTGCGGAGCGCCATATTTTTTGCCTCTTTTCCGCAGGCGACGCAGGGCTCGTGCTGCTTTCCCGAGCAGTGAAGACTTGGGATCCCGGGGTATCAGGATCGAGAAGAGGATGAACCAACTTCCCAAAGCAATCTGCAGAATGTATGCCATTGTGATCTGATGTTCTGTTAGAGAAGATATGTGACTTCCTTGACGAATATCCATGAACCTACCCCCGGGCCCGCGATGTCGGGCTCAGGCTCCCTATTGATCTTAGAACAGAGAGGCGCCAGTGAGCTCAGAAAGCTTCTGGTGTCATCGCCGTTATAACTAAGTTCCTTGGCTTCGATTCCACAAGGGCCATATTGATCCTCCAATAGCCTGCCATCCTCGCTGTCGCACGACGCATGCGTACAGCTGAGCATCTGCTTGAAGACCCCCGCACCGTCGAATGTTCTGAGATTTTCGACATAAAAGCTCTGGTTCAGTTCTCGAGCATTTTCCGTGGTGACTCTATAGCCTTTTTCTTGAACCAAAAATGAAGACACCGCAAATGTGGCGCAATCGTATAAACTGGCCCACCAAGAAAAGAGGTCATCGTCGCTGCAATACTCTGTGTAATTGAAGTGGCTAGTGCTGGAGGAATAAGCACTTCTATTATAAAGCTGAATCGTCCAAGGCTGTGTATCATCTTTAGGGTAAACTCTGTTGAGGGCTTCTGGCCATGTGTAGCCAGACGTTCCATTGACCAAATCCCGCCGAGTGCCTACAAGGTCTATGGTGAGGATAGGATTTCCAGACATTGAAGAGGCTAGAATCACTGCGTAATCGAGGAAGAAATTGACGGGATGTAAGAGTTAGCGAGTTTTTGAACGGCTGAGAAAGTCCGGCTGGGCAGCTGCCGCATTTATGATGCGGAAGCATACGCTCTTCAACGTGCCGTCAAAAATAGAATGCCTGCCCTCACAGCCTGATGCTGACCACCATTCCACGAGACCAGTGTTCTCCATCGCCACCCAGACATGTGCAATCTAATTTACTCGTGCTTTTCAAAGAAGAAAAAAGCCAAGCTAAGATCCAATGATCTTCTCTAAATATCTTAGCCAATTATCGCCAAGAACCTTTCTAATCTTCTCCTCGCTCCAGCCTTTTCTTGCCATTGCCACAGCCAACTCTGCCCGATCAGCCAACGGCCCTAGAGGCTTGACAACCTTTTGGCTGCCCCAAGGTGTCAGCCTTCTCGCATATCCCTTATCTTTGTTGCACCACTCCAAGAAATCGCTTGGCCTCGCGTGCCCTTCGCTTGAGTCTGACCCAATCCCCACGAGATCCTCCCCAATCAGCCCAATGACATAGTCGACCACATCGACATAATCGTCAATTGTGCTGTCGTTACCCTTGGGCATGTGTGGCCCGAACTGCGACAACCCGACGAAGCCACCCTTGCTCCCAATGAGTTTGATCAAATGGTCTGACTTGTTTCGCGGGTGATCAACCAGCCCCCTAGGCAGAATGTGAGAGAAACACGGCGGCTTCCCGTCGGGTGCGTACACAATAACGTCCTCCGACGTCTGCGGTCCGACGTGAGAAAGGTCGCACACGATCCCCAGCCGAGCCATCTCGTCAATGACCTCGCGTCCGAACCCCGTAAGCCCGCTGTCCCGGGCCTCGGTGTAGCCACAGCCTGAGTAGTTTTGAGTGTTGTACGTGAGCTGCATCTTGCGCACCCCGAGGTCCCTGAAAACGCGCAGGTAGTCGAGCTGGTCCTCGATGCCAGAGGTGTTCTGCCATGAGAGCAGCACGGCCGTCTTGCCAGCCTCCTTGGCAGCGCGGATGTCGGCAACGGTATGCGCCTGAACGATCAAGTCGGAGTGTTCTTCAAACCAGCGCTTCCACTGTACAACATTGGCGAGACTGCCGCGGAGGCCTTCCCAGAGGCCGCAGGTGCAAGAAACGCCTGTGATGCCGCCTTTATGCCAGGACTCGAAAATGTCGCGGGACCAGTTTGCGATGTTGAGGCCGTCGAAGTGAATGGCTGAGGCAAAGATTGCCCGGGCTTCTGTTTCCGTTACCATGGTGTTTTGACTTGATGGCGAGGGCCAAACAACGGCGTAAGATCCTGGTGACTCCCGGGTGGCTAGATCAAAATGGAGATTGCAGTGAAGTTGTAAGTGAATATGTGATCTCTAGGCGAGACCTCTCTCTTGAGTCAACGTTTGGAACTCAGGGAATGAGTGATAGCTTCCGCAAAGATCCCACCGGCGCCCTACCGGGACCTATACGGAGATACGGGATATCAACCTTCTGTCGGGGTGCGTCCGGTAAGAATTCCCAGGAGCGGTAATCGGCCCACAAACAGCATGGGTCTCAACGGATCCTTCGATAACGCAATTGCGATGCCCTATTGAACCATCGGTATTCGAATTCTTCTCAGCTTTCATCTCAATGGATCATGATTGCTCTGCATTGGAGCCGATTCTACGGCTGCTTCCTGCCACTGTGCGAGGTATCTTCAAGCCAAAGGCCGACCACCCCTATCGGTGTCAGGAGAAACGACATGAATCGACATGAATGTTCGGCGTCGGCCCGAAGATAGTCATCATGGTATCTTTGGAAGGAAGCTTGATTCTCATCGGGTATTGTTATCCCACGTGGGATTGGTGTTCTTGGCACCTTAAACCCGACCTTCCCCATGTCAGATTGTCGCATGAATGCGACAGGTTATCAGAATCGAAGTCCCAATTGGATGCACCGGGAGTCGAACGGTCTTATGGATCCTCGATGCAACCGTCAAAGAGAGTGTTTGTCGGAGCTTCTCCGACTGTGGCGGTTGACGCCATCGCTGGCTGGCTATTGCAAGAGAGTTCAGCTAGCTAAACAGTGGTTCACGTCAATAACATGCCCATAAGACTGTTGCTAATGTCGATGTCCTGACCCTGGACCGAGATAATTGTCTGTCTGTTGCTTCTACTCACACCTTGGTTGAGGACCTCGATCACAACAACATGGGCCAACCGTCAACCAATGATGGCAAGGACGCCGTTTCCGTCAGCATCGAGCCTGGGCAAGGCCAGTCGAAACTATCTCTGCGTAAGAGAATTGCAGGAATTGTATGGGATAGCCTCGACAAAACACCGGAAGAAAGACGATTCATAGCCAAGATCGACTGGTGGATCTTGTCGTATTGTTGTGTCGCTTACTTCGTCAAATGTGAGTCCTTTCGTTTATGTAGACTAATCCAGATGGGATGGGGCACTGATAATTTCCAGATCTTGACCAGACCAACGTCAGGTGCGAATCTTGTGCTCAACCAGTACCTCCATTGAAAGCTAGACTGACACGTCCGTGAAGCAATGCATACGTTTCTGGCATGAAAGAAGACTTAGAGCTTACCGGCAATGACCTCAATTATCTTACAACCTTCTTCAACATCGGCTACATCATCGGCCAGCTGCCGTCCCAGCTGATTTTGACACGAATCCGCCCATCAATATGGCTTCCATCGCTGGAACTTATCTGGAGCTTTGTTGTCATGGGGATGGCCGGCGCGAAAAACGTGCAAACCCTTTGCGCCTTGAGATTCATCACAGGTCTGCTGGAAGCATCGGCTTATCCCGGAATCATGACTCTCCTCGGCAATTGGTATACGCCACAAGAACTTGGGAAGAGAGCCTGTATCTTCCAGGCTTCATCTGCTGTGGCGCAAATGTTCTCCGGCTATCTTCAAGCTGGTCTCCTCGCTGGTATGGACTACCGCAACGGCGTCCGAGCCTGGCAATGGCTTTTCATCTTTGACGGTATGGATTTTTTTCATTTCTGGTAACTGCAGCAATGGCTGATTTAAATCCTAGGCATTATCGGCATTCCAGTTTGCCTCTACGGCTATTGGGCTATTCCAGATCAACCGACGTCTTCTCGAGCTCGGTGGCTCAAACCTGACGATCGCAGAATGGCTATCGGGCGCATGGAAGCTTGCGGCCGTGAGCCCATCCGCAAACTCACCTGGCGCACTATCAAAGACATCGCCAAGGGCTGGCCTGTCTGGCTTTTCAGCGCCATCTTCATAGCACATGTGCTTGGTATCCGCATCTATGCCTACTTCAACGTGTGGCTGAAATCCACAGGCCTGTTCACGCCGGAAGAGATCAATCTGATTCCCACGGCGGGCTATGGGGCACAGGTCTTCTTCACGTTGTCTTATGCCTGGACAAGTGACGCGATTGGTCTTCGTTGGCCTCTTGTCATAGTTGCTTGTACAGTATCCATCATCGGTACGGTGATCTTGAGCGTATATCCTGAGGGCAACATACCAGCAATGATGGCGGCATGGATTCTCACCTTCCTCGAAACCGGAGCCGGGGCTCTCATCATTACTTGGGTCAACGAAGTATGCTCTCATTCCGCAGAGCATCGCGCCGTTATTATCGGGGTTGTGGAAACAGCGGCTTTCACCTTCCAGGCGTGGGTGCCTCTCTTGGTGTACAATACGGGTGACGCACCCAAGTTCCCTATTGGATACGAGATGGCGACGATGTTCTTTGCGTTGGAGATCATTTTGACTCTGATAATTCTTTGGTGCTCAGAGAAATGGCCCGTTCGTAAGATTGAGGTAGTTGACGACGAATGAGGCTCCAGGGTTTCTCATAGAAAACAATTTTGTCCGCGGGCTAGGTGCATTTGATCTAAACCGCGTGGAATAGAGCTTTCGCCGCAAAACGTTTTTCGCTGTGGAGACCACCAAGATCGGGTCTGTGTATCAAGGCCGCGGTTTCTTCGAAATGGCGATATTGAGGTGAAATCAACTCGTCGCTGTAATTGCAGCATCCTTAACATTTATTCCTCCGGTCCACCATTCAGCGTTCCGAATAATACAAGGAACAGGCGGCGTCGCTGTGGAATCCCACGTGGAGATGACTTGGATGGATTTGTGAGTCACAGTGACAGAAAGAGTCATCACGGTTTCGCTGCAAGCCGGAATAAACCTGGATAAACCGGACACGGCGCCGTAGCGCCGAAGGCCCCCCACCGGCCGCACCTTCCGTAACCAGCTCGCCGGATCGGGGCCCGTAGTGGGACCCGTAGGTAGGCAACAGCGCACTGACCATTTCGACCCCGCGCTGCCCCTCACCGTCGTCAACCGCCTGTTTCCATCGCAATCCGCCGGTGACATACCACAAAACCACTTGTCCTCGATATCGCAGCACCGGACCCAACCGGACCCAACCGGACGGAAACACCACGGATCCTTGTCTATCTCCCCGGCATCAGCATCCACATTTTCTCGGCGTTTGAGTTACTCACGAAGGCTCGTCAACGAACTTCGATAAAGAGCCACTGTGTGCGCAACCGTCGAGCATCCCACCTGATCTCACCTCTGTCGTACGACCCCGCACCCAACGTCCAATATGTCCATCAGCAACGAAGATTGGGAGTTGATCCGCCAGACGATTCCACCGGAGTCGGAACCCGTTGTGGCACAATTCATCAACGGTCGCGAGGCGCTTATCGCCCAGGAGCAGAAGTCTCGCTCAGATGCCTCCTTCCGCGCCAATTCCTCGCCGATTGTCAAGCGCGCGGCTGCCATCGTTGCAAGAATCCGTGAGGAGGAGAAGAAGACGACATGGAACGCTCAGGCTGAGGAGGACCTTGCGACCAGCGAGGGTCTGGCTCCTTTTCCGGGCATGATGTTCACTCTGGCGAAGCAGCGTCTTGAGACCACTAGGTTGTGGCGTATCGTGCAAAAGATGCCCAAGGGCTCCCTCCTTCACGCCCATCTGGACGCTATGGTTGACTTTGACTTCTTGTTCGAAGTCTTGTTGAATGAGCCTGGAATGCACTTTGCGGCGAATGAGCCTCTATCGAACGAAAAGGCATTGGCGACGTCGGGCGTTCACTTCAGATTCAGAAAGCAGGAGACCAGCTCAAAGGCTGTCTGGGACAAGGACTACGTCCCTGGCGAGTTCAGATTGTTGACCACGGCAGCGGATGAATTCCCGGATGGTGGAAGGCCCGGGTTCTTGAAATGGCTGAAGGGGCGCTGCACTATCTCCTTGACAGATAGTGTGGAGCAGCATCATGGTATTGATGCCATCTGGCGCAAGTTTGCCGATTGCTTCACGGTGACCAACACCATCATTCACTACGAGCCAATTCTGAGAGCGTTCTTGAGGAGACTGATGTCATCGCTGCTGGCTGACGGCGTTTACTGGGTTGAAGTCAGGTAAGAGCACATTTCCAGCACCGCCAAGGAGTAGATGCTTACCTTGATAGGTTCACTTGGCCTCTTAACTACTGTCGTACCAGTCAAGAGGAGCCTGAGAAGGACTACGACCACATGTTCCAGGTCATTGATGAAGAAATCAAGCGCTTCAAGTCCGACCCTGCGAACGCCGCCTTCTGGGGTCTGCGCACCATCTGGACAACTCTCCGTATCCTTCCTACCCGCGAAATCATCGAGAGCATGGACAACTGCATCACCACCAAGATGGCTTGGCCTCACCTTATCGCAGGCTACGATCTCGTTGGCCAGGAGGATTTGGGACGACCGCTGCGTGATCTTCTCCCCGAACTCTTCTGGTTCCGCAAGCAGTGCGCCATAGAAAAGGTCAACCTTCCCTTCTTCTTCCACGCCGGTGAGACCCTCGGCGACGGCGACGCGACGGACCAGAACCTCTTTGATGCCGTGCTACTCGGCACACGTCGTATTGGTCATGGCTTCTCGCTTTACAAGCACCCGCTGCTCATTGACATGGTCAAGGATAAGCGTATCCTCGTGGAGAGTTGCCCCATCAGCAACGAGGTACTTCGTCTCTGCGGCTCCATCATGTCGCACCCGCTCCCAGCGCTCTTGGCCCGCGGCGTGGCTTGCGCGCTGTGCAACGACGATCCGGCAATGCTGGGTCAGGACACCGAGGGCATGTCCCATGACTACTGGCAGGCGCTGCAGGGTTGGGAGAACGTCGGCCTTGAGGGCCTCGGCTCGCTGGCGGAGAACAGCGTACGGTGGTCCGCGTTCGAGGATGAGACGCCGGAAGAGTGGAAAGCTGGTGTCAGGGAGGCAAGCCTTGGATCTGGGGTCAAGGCCGAGCGGCTTAAGCAGTGGTCGACCGAGTGGGAGAAGTTCTGTCTCTGGATTGTGGAGGAATTCGGTGAAGAGTCTGACCAGGCGTAAGAGATGGGGGGAACTGGGTACCTTACCCGTCAAGACAAGAGTGATTATTCAACAGAGAAATCAAAGGGGTGGGCGAACTAGAGGAATGTCGACTGAGGCGAAAGGCAACGGAATTTAGCATGTCTACCACGGAGTTCAACAGTAACGGAGCTACATCAACTGGCTGGTCATAAGGGTTTACGACTTCAACACCGCGGATACAGGGGCATTCAACGCGGCTCTGGGGATGGGAGGTACAAAAGAATGAAGACAATACAACAAACAATATACTTAGTAAGGCTACACCGTACGATATCAACAGGCGTCCAGCCGCCTTGATAGGTGACAAATTTCCCACCGTGCAAAACAAGATTTGAAAGGTGAAACGACGTTGAGATACGATGTTCAATCTCTTGCAGATATTTGATCATCACCAATCGCATGCGGGAGCTCCGAGCAAAGGGCCCTGAAGAATGCGCGCGTGCGCCAAAGGTTCCTCCTTATGCCGTCACCCGGAGCGACGGTCCATCTACCGCTTTTGGGCATCCGTACATGTGCCAGGGTTCAGCAGCAGGTGTGAAATTGGCCGACATGAGTATAATTGACCAATAGGAGCTTGATACCAGCTCGTCGGAGCGAGGGGACAAGAATACAGGCATGTCAGCAAATGCAACCCCCTTTGGGAGGCGCAGCACGGGGGAGTGGGTGGGTTTCCTGGGACTTGGGACCATGTGCGTCAAAGCAGCTGCGCTAATTCATGTAGTCGGAGCGTTTCAGGGGACCTGATTGCTGCCTTTCGAATGGTTCGCCTGGTAAGGCTGATAGATCAAGTTTGCAGCTAAACTGGCTGAAGTTCGAAGGATGCGTGGGCTTTCTCAGAGCGCCGATTTTGGGTGGCTTCCTCCGGAGATCGGTACTTCAGCTCTTCTTGAGGCCTCCTTGATACACTGCGGAACCTGGGAAGAGGGTCACAGGAAACGATCATACGAAAAGAAGTCGCCAATAACAGCTTATACAATTGATGAGCTATGAAAGTGCCCGCGATACAGAGTCCTGGGACTCAGTTGGTGCTCATGGCACAACTTGCAGCGAACGTATGTATGGTCTAAGTCGAGAGGCGGGCGGGGCTTTGCCTGAAAGGGTTTCCACCCATGAAAGCCTATACATGATGCACAATGCATGTGCCACGAAGTCGTGTAATAAATCGTCAAACGAGGGTAGGTTAAAAGTGGGATGCGTACCACCACACCCAGCAACGATGGAAAGGGCGGGTGAGAGAAAAGAAACCGCAATATCTGTACATGCATCAAAGACCAGATGCATCTTTCCATCTCGGTTAACCAGATCCCCATTGTGATTCCAGCCAGACTCTGAAGCTGACGGGCTCGATGTCAACAGCCTCGTTAAGATTTGCTTGGCGGAAATCGTACCGACCATCAGCGGTGGCCATGAGTCTCTGGATATTCCACCACTGGTCCCAATTTTGCCTCTGTTCATAACTAGAGAGGTCACTTTGGAGTTTGGAGTACCGGCGGGTACGCAGAGAGAAGGCAACTAATTATATGAAACTTAGTGAAATGAACCTCATAATTTTGCGCTTCAGCTTAAAGGGCGGGATGATACTCACCTCCCCGGACGTTACTGCATTTAGCAAAGATGTCCCGAACAGACATTCTGTCTCCCCGCATTCTGAACTCCCTCGGCCAGGTGCCTGGACCGAGTTCGATTGCAGCAGCAACGAAGCGAGCAACGTCAGCGACTGAGGTCATTGAAACCTGCACTGGCCGTCCTGAGCCATTGGTCTCGATTATGTCGGCGGTTGCGTTGCCGACGTCGACCAGATAGCTGCCTTGATCCTGTATGTGCTGGTGAGCTCCCATTCCGTACTCTGCCAAGCCGCCTGGCGCAAAGCGCTCGTATAGAATTCCGCAAGAGAAGACGGTGTAATCCATCTTGCGAGACCTGGAGTTGGCGTAGTGTTTGAGAAGCTCCAGAGCTTCGTTGGAGCCATAGTCTAGGGGGTGGTCAGATGTTGACGGTCGGTGAGAAAGACAGCCTTCGAATTCGGCGGGAACAAACAGTCGAACGCGAGAGTGTCGGGCAGCTTTGATGAGGTTGATTTGCTCCTGTCCGCGGATGGTGGATATGACGAGATCGATTCCCATGAGGGCGAATCTCAAGTTCTCCTCATCGTCATAGTCCACGACGGCTACTTGACACTCGTAGCGTTGTTCGAACTCTGGTTTTGGCTGGGAAGATATGAGCTACTGTCTGAAAGAGAGGCAATGCTGTCTTACCTCTCGCGAGAGGACGACCAGCGCGTTTGCTGTTTGAGAGATGTTGTGAGCGAGGATAGCAGCGAAACCACCGCCCCCTGCGATTGCTATTCTCATCATAGCTGCAGCAGTCTGTGTGCGTTGGGAGATGATCCTGAGGAACGTTAGACAGGATATGCTTTGGAGATTTCAAGGATTCTGGGTTATATGTTTGCCGCCCAAGGGGCTGCAAGCAGCGGCTATTAGAGACAACTTGCCTTGCGTACACCATCGCTGTAACGTCGCGGCCGTGAAGTCGAATCAGAATGCCGATATGTAGCCCACACCACCTAAGAATGAACGCAGTGACTCAGGTCGCTATCTTGATGCTACTGGCTCTTGTGCTACAAGGCAACGAGACGAAAAAGCCCATCGGCTCGAGTCGGGATCCAATCTAGAGTCGACTACGAGTCCAAACACAACTATGAAGACGGAAGACTCCGGTGTCCGATGGCGACAAGACAAGTATCCAAGGGATGTAACTATAATCTCAAGGCACCCAGAGACGCTTCAGAGTAGCTACTGATTAATCAATTGGGTCCGAGAGTTTGTTATGGTGTAGATCGAGTGGTTGTGGATGAGGTAGTCAACGCGTTGCGCACCAGAGGCGTCCTGGTGATATTAGCAATGAGGCCGAATGCTCTTTCTTAATATCATGTATCTGCCCTTATACTGGTAGTCGTAAACTGTACTTGTTGCCTCGGGGGCTGATAATAAGACCGGGTAGAGAAGGAGTAGCAAGGATGCCTGGCCCTGGGAAGCGGCTGCACCTGCACGCCCACCCGGACAAGACCCGGCATCCCAACTCCTGGGTCGCAACACACTTCTTCTCACCCCACAGCGGGAGTGTAAGTCATCTGAAACATTTCATCTGATAGCCATTATAATGTCGTCTGCAACGTTTCCCGAAGTCGCGTCGTCCACCTGTCGTCATCTAGGGGTATGCGGTGAGTCAAACCTGGCGTGAACACGCGATCAAGGTCTGGCGAGACTAGTTCGTGGAGCCTGTGATTCTAGAACGAGAAGACCAAACAGATTTCAAGTTGAGACATTCTGAAAGGGGAGAAGGGCGTGGGATGAGTTGGGAACACACTAAAGGGCGCCTGGGGCTGGTCTAGGTCGAGCATGTGCGCGGGAGACACTGGTCATGGAAATTTGAGTTCGTACCCACGGCAGATGACTGAAGTGACTACTTCACAACTTCAATATCTCAGTGGACAGTAAATAGGCAGGTCACAGGTGGTATGGTGGAAGAGTCTTCTAGCCCGGAGTCCGGCATCGAATGAGAACAGAAGGTGGGTGGTCTACGGCCAGACAGGTCCACTTCACCGAGGCTCAATCGGAGGAAAGAAACCAAGACCGTTGTAAGGAGGGGTCTTTAGGTTCTCCGAAATGTAACGGTGCTGAGATTGCCGCTACTGCAGACGATTGGAAGGCGTCGACGTTGAATCGAGGGGTAGTCGTGACGAAGTGTACAACGCGCTCCTCCGGCCTGCCATTGGCGCAAATGCTAACCGGGAGAACAGGCTTCCCTGTATATACACAGCCACGGGACTGGATGCCTAATTTTGCAGCAATTGGATCAGAGGAATCTTTCTCTGGCAGACCAAACTCAAGAGGGGTATTGTTGCAGTGACGGTTGTACGATGGAGATAGTCTAGTTGGGGGCCTTTTCAGTACGTACTTCAGCCCTATGCACAAGTGAATTATGAATGCACAGTTGCCAGGGGAGGGTTGTGCAAGAACCACGACAACCCCGTCTGTGCGTCAAAGGACGTGCCCCCCTGCACTGCACCACGGGAACTCACTCGCATCTCACCCAATCCCCATTCCTTCATCATCCTTCCCGCTAAACCAGGTCCAGCCTCCGACATGAGAAGACCAACTTCGCCTCCATCCATCTTATCACAGCCTCCAGGCAGTCCTTTGACTCCATCATTCAGCGCGCCGAGAGAGGGAGCCCAAGTTGACGATGACCGGCGAAGACGGGGACAGCCGTTCTTCGCAAACGCGCAGCTATCAGGATGACCATGACTTTTCCGAGTAACCCAAATGGATTCCACTCGACAATCAAGATCATGAGTAAACCTCGTAAGATTAGCATGCTGGCTCTCCTTGAATCGTTTCGGTAACATCAGCCCAATGTCAGGACCCCCACCTGGATCAGTGCCTCGGTTGCTCTCCTACTCAGGTATTTGGTCAATTCCGGCGGATAGGATACGGCCAAACACCCTTGTTGTTTGATAGAGCAAGGACCGGAGTGGCTATTACTGGCTCATCCTTCTTTACTTACTGGCCAATGCCAAGATTCTCTATTTAGGCAAACTGCGACGGCGTCAACCGCAGACTGACCCTGTGCAACTGATATTGCGTGGGCCCGTGGCTCCGATCAACGTCATCAGACCCTTCTTTTCCACCTCTTGCCTACGAGCTGCCAAAGTCGTCATGCTATGAGAGGCAACCATAATTATCAAGAATTCCTAATTTTTACTCGGCCAGACATGGCTGACCGAGACTTCGGCTGCCTCCTGGATGGCATTGGACTGACCTCTGACGGAGGTCAAGAGTACACTTGCGACCATATCGCGAATGATATCTGGGCCCACGAGAGGTCAATGTCAAACGAAAAGTGATGAATTCGTGGATGCATAGGCTTTTGACTCCCGAAGGTGGATGCCTTTCGCCATGACGCAGCACAACACGCCATTGGGGTATGTTGGACTGGGTGCCTCAATGCCGCCTTTGAGACCAGAAAGCCGCCATTTTGGAGACGTGATAACGGAAGCTCTCAGGGGGCGTAATGGCTGGAAAATGACAGTCCTCTGAAAGACTGCATACTCTTCGTTCGTGAAGAGGCTTCTGATTCGCCAGGAGGCGCGGACAAAGTCGGTTGACATCGTTCGCTTGCCTCGAACACGGGGTGCCTAGGCTATTTCCATTTCTTGTGTAAATGGCATTCGTTTCAAGTTGAAGTTGGCAACGATTCGCGGATGCAAGATCCGACATGCATCAGAAAATGATCGGATCCGGGACGCCTGTGCCCCAGAGCTCTACTGGTCCACATGGAGCCGCAACACATGCCACGGGAACACCCCTGGGAAGAGATTCGAGGGCACGAGAAGCCGGCACCTGGGGCGATCTGAACTTGACTGGTCCGCGACTGCAGACCTGCGCGACTCGACGAGACAGAGCTGCATGTAAAGCCAGCCAATGACAGCCTCACGGTCGGTCTTCTGGGGATGACTCCGGTGATTCACGCAGCGGCATGCACGGTATTTCTGACGTGGGGGTGCAGGCAGAAGGTCAGGCAAACAAGTGTATTGTTCCGGTGTTTGATCCGTCGATTCGAATTTCGGGCTTACCCACAGTCCTTCGCAAATAAGGAGACACTGAAAGGGACATGAATGGACTTGAAGAAAGACGATGGATGGTGACGAGTGTCTTTTCGGTGTTGAGAGAGGGAGGGTTGAACGATGGACCCACCCACCTTCTAAATCTGGCTAATGCGCGCGCCCTTCCATGGTCCTGCCCGCCTTCACCTCGGTGAGCGTCACCCGGAAGAACCCTTTCTCCGCTGCCCTAATTTTTGGCGGGCAATTTCTAGCCCACAACGAAAATCCACCTGCGAAATTTCGTGAAGTTCGGACTCCAGCGATCTCAAAAGACAAAAACCTCACCTCCCTCACCACACCACAACCAACAGACGCAGGATCATACCTCTTTGCGTTCCACACATCCGTCCAAAATGGCTCCTCAAGCAGTATGTACATGATCACACCGCTTTGCTGTTGGCCAAACCTCGAAAGAGGTGGCGGCGTGAAACAGTAGGCTAAGGTCATTTTTTCAACAGGCGATCAAGCGCACCGGCAAGGGCAAGACCCAGAAGGTCACCAAGAAGGTGAGATAACCCAAACTCCCTCCATGACGCGATGCGATTCTCTCAAGTACATTATGCTAATCAATCGGCGCCCAACAGTTCATCATCAACGCTTCTCAGCCCGCCTCCGACAAGATTTTCGACGTCGCTGCCTTCGAGAAGTTCCTCCAGGACAAGATCAAGGTTGAGGGTCGCGTCGGCAACCTCGGCGACCAGGTCCAGATCTCCCAGCAGGGTGAGGGCAAGATCGAGATCATCGCCCACAACGAGCTCTCTGGCCGCTACCTCAAGTACCTGTGAGTATTCCCGCACAAGCTGCCTCTCGCAATCGCAACGCGCAGATTACTGACTTTCCGTCACCCCGCAGGACCAAGAAGTTCCTCAAGAAGCAGCAGCTCCGTGACTGGCTCCGTGTCGTCTCCACCTCCAAGGGTGTCTACGAGCTCAAGTTCTTCAACGTCGTCAACGACGAGGCTGATGAGGATGACGAGTAAACGTGACCAGTAACATGGTTCTACGTGTGCATGGGTCGGGTTCAGGTTACTTGGGTCGGCATGGGCACTGTTTTTGGCAAGGTTAAAATGGGAAATACCAAAAGTTAGCACCCTCGTGTGCTTGTTGATCTGCCACCACATATTCTTGGTTCTCGATGCATTCGTGAGAAGTGATTCTGGGTATCCTTTTACAGTCTATGATATGCGTTTATCCACCCATGTCTATGCATGTCTACTTTTACACATGAGTACACATTGTCCATCTTATTCTGGTAGGGAGCGCATGACACCCTCGAATGCTACCAGCGCCATCGCATTGGCAGGGAACGCCCGCAGGAAGCACGGCAAGAACCCGCGCCAGTATCCCTTCCATCCGCTCTCCCTGTACACCGCAGTCGCAGCGTCCTTCCACCTCCTAAACCGCGGCGTGCCGTCGTTGAGGCCGCCTCCCAGCGGGTCCGTCATGATGCGCTGCTTGATAACGTCCGACGGGTAACTTGTCAGCCAGAAAACCTGAGCACTCAATCCTCCGGCCCAGAAGTTCACCGCCGGCGCGCTCAGCTTCGTGTGCTCCTTCATCCACCTCGAGAAGACATCGTAACTGCCCCACCAACAAAAGAAGAAACCCCTGAAAAGCAGCGTCGCGCTGAGACCGTGGTAGACACCACGAATGCCGTGATTCGAGTAGATCTTCTTCAGGCAGTCAACGGGACCGCTGTACAGCCGCTCGGCCTTGTTGGCGGCGTACTGGATCTGCAGGCGCGCCTTGACGTGCTCGACGGGCGCCGCGATGAAGCTGACGGTGCTGCCGGCCATGATGCCCGCGATGCCGTGTCCGTACGAGGGCAGATTCTCGGGACCGGGGAGTTTGAAGAGGCGTTCGGCGACGAGGCGGCGATAGACCGTCAAGGAGCCGAGCATGACGGAGTCCATGAACATCCAGCCAACGAGGGGTGGTGTGGCGCCCTTGTAGAGACCCGGAATGCCCTCATTGCGCAGCGTTTGACCGACGCATTGAAGAGGCCCGCTGAAGCGTGAGGAGTCCGTCGTCTGGAGACGGACCTTGATTGTGTCGAAAGGGTGACCGACTTCGCAGTGTCAGTGATTGAGACGAATTGGTTGCGCTTTGAGTAATGTATGACCAACCTGAGAGTTTCGCGATTCCGGAAAATACGCCGGCAACGAAGCCTTTGTAGTTCTTCACTTCGGGCTTGGGCGCCTGCTCCTGTCTTTGCCTCACGTCCGCAGCCATCTTGTCTGAGAGGGTGAGATAAGTGCGATTGCGGAGTAGTGAGATTGCGATTGATGGGCCGGGATCCCAAATTATTTTATCGTCACTTTCAGTCGTGCCGACGGAAGATTCCGAGGGCTTTACAGGAGTTAAGTTTTCTCCTGGCTATCGCAGTGGCTCTCACAAAATGTCCATTGCAAAGACGCGATCAGTCGAGAACATCGTATACACCTAAAGTTATTAACTCCGTCGTCATGAATCATGAAGCTCTTTGGCTCGCTAAACAAAAGGAGCCGACTCCGGGGTCGGATAAGCTTGTATCGGACCGACATTATCGATAGATGGATACGGATGGTGTAATCGCATACGCATCAAGCATCAAGCCTGATTGGCCCGTTCATTCATCGCGTCACTGCTGCAAATATCGTACATCAAGCACCTAAAGCACCTTCAGCGTCTTTGGGATATCATCGAGTCGAAGAAATCTGTCCCTCGACAATATCTCCGCCGTCCATCCCGGTACCTCATAGCCATGATGGTGTCCAGCCGGTCCCGGCCGGTACACCCAGATCCTTTCCGACTTGGGATGAACCCTTGATGTGAGCAACAATCCGACCTCGATCTTGGGTATGACTGCAGCGACAGAACTCAACTGCTTGATCATGTCGAGATGAATATGGCCAGGCACTGATGTTTGCTGAGACAGTGGAATTTCGAGCCTAACATGGAAATTCTGAATAGTTCTGAGTGATGTGAGCCTTTGACATGCTCCAGACCAGCTGGCGAGAATCTTTTTCCGGGATGATGGCTTGAACGCGCCGTCGCTACTGAGCCTGACGTCAAGAGTCAATTTGTTGAGGCGAGACGAGAGACCATTCGCCAAAACCCCATGGGAAATTCTGGCTAAAAACAATTCAAGCGAGAAAAAATCTTGAATTGCAAGAGATTGGTCGCAATGGGGTGCAACATCTTCGTACATTCGTCGGCATGCAAGCAAGAGGGAGAAGGGGTAGGTGATTTCATCGTGAGGACGCCTTTTGAAATCTAGGACATCTTCGTAGAACGCGCACCTGTCCTCGACTTTTTGGGCCTCAGATTGTACAGCGAAACGGCGTGCCCAGATCTCATTTCCCTTGTCTTCGAATGTGCCCTTGCCCGGGATTCGTTTCAATCGTTGAGGGCTTCCAGAGGGGGTATTGCCGATATCGTTAAATGAGGGTTTGCCTGCGACCTCCGTGTAGATGACCTGTGGCGAGGTGATGCCAGGAAATGCGAGTTCGTAGATGACAATTCGGATTTCCCAGGGAAGGCGAAAAAATGGCGATTGCTCCTGGTGATACAATGCGGGATCGGTCACTGAAGACTCGGTGGCAATGGGGAGTTGTTCCGTCATGGCTTTGCGATTAGAAGGTCCGGGTTGATGCAGTTGCCTGGCTACTGGTAGAATTGCGTATTATTGCGCTGTGACGTCGCAGGGTTGATCAAGGAGACGACTGCATCAGAAAGAAAAGAGTCGATATATATCCGAAAATACCTGGCCTTATGTAAATGACGAAACGATGTTGTTAATTGGGCCCGTTTACATCAAAGAACCAGAGGGGATCGCAGAGGGTGAATGCTCCTAGCCGGACTCTGCTCTTGATGTATTTAAGCAGAACAACAGCCGTTTAGTACCTAGGCCGTGTGGAGGTACGTACACGCAAAATGCTTTGGAGAAGTGACAGGGGTCCAAAGCTTACCCCCCGATTTCCTGAGAGCTGCTGCCTCCAGCATTCAGACTGACGTCACGTGGAGCTGACGTCCATTCACTGAAGCAAGCACCAGTCCAACCCGTCAGGCCAGGACAGGACAGGACCTTCGGCCCATCACACCTTTGAGGTCGCAAGGACACCCCAAACTTTCCCAAAACATCGCGATTGAGGACCAAACCCCACGATGAAAGCGATCTACGCCGTTCCGGCGACTCTTGCTCTCGTCTACCGAGCCTGGTCGCACCAGTCGCTAACCCCCGCCGGCATTGCGGCAGCTGTCATTACTGCCATCGCCCACGCCTACCACCCATGGAACCTGCCTTTCGCCCTGCTGTGCGTGTTCTTTCTCGCTGGCACAAGAGCTACCAAGGTATGCGCTCAGTCTTTGTCGGGCGGCAAGTGCTCACAAGCAGCAGGTCAAGAAGGATATCAAGGCCACTCTGACGGTCGCTTCCCAAGGCACCCCAGGAGGTGAAGGCCCGCGAACCCATGTCCAAGGTCAGTCGTGACATATCAATATCAAAAGCCCCTTCGAGTATGCGAATCGATCTAACACTCGGTGATGCAGTCTTCGCGAACTCCCTCATGGCTTCGTGCCTGTCCCTTCTCCATGCCTACCAACTGAACAAGCGAAAGGATGCGATCCTGGACACCACGACGTTGAACCCCTCTGGCACTCTTTGCTTCTCTTGGGGAGGAGATATCCTCGTAATCGGTATCATTGCCAATTACGCCGCCGTGGCCGCCGACACGTTCAGTTCCGAGCTGGGTATTCTGGCCAAGAGCGAGCCTCGACTGATTATATCACCCACCTTCCGCAAGGTCCCGCGGGGCACGAACGGAGGTGTGACGCCATTGGGAATCGCAGCTGGAGCTCTTGGGTCCATGATAATTGTCACCACTTCGATGATCTTCCTCCCTCTTTGCGGCGAGGGCACTGCCGGTAAGGTCGGCGGTGGAATCAGTGGCTGGACGACGCAGCAGCGGTCGACACTCATGCTTGGCCTTACCGCCTGGGGCGTCCTTGGCAGTCTTCTCGACAGTGTACTCGGCGCCGTCTTCCAGCGCTCTGTCAAGGATGTGCGCTCTGGCAAGATTGTCGAGGGCGAGGGCGGCACTAAGGTTCTGATCTCCGGCGACTCGTCGGACCACGCCGACAAGAATCAGAAGCGCGCCGCCGTCAAGGCTGCGGTGCTCCACGGAGAGGGCAAGCGCGCCGTGGAGAAGATGGAGAAGATGGACAGCGCCATTGAGGAGATCGATACCCCTGAGATGAGTGCAGATGCTACGAGATATGATCCGAGGGACACGCACCGCAAGTCCAGCTTCGGCGACGCGCAGCCTTCGCGTGTGATCGAGACTGGATGGGATCTCCTGGACAACAACGATGTCAACTTCCTGATGGCATTCACGATGAGCATGGGTGCGATGGGAGTGGCCAGCTGGTACTGGGGTGTGCCGCTGGAGACCATCTTGGACGCCTAGAGTTGTATCATAAGATGAATAAAGTGTACATTTCTCAACCTTTCCTGCTTTGCGCTTGTGATAGTATATCGCGATGCAGTGTCGCGAGAGTGACAGTGTACGACTCGGCGAATAATGCCGCCGCATTCCTCACGGAGCATCACTACCCACACTACACGACCTGCCTTGTGCATGAGTGAGGACTGAGATCACTGTTTGAGCGAGATGAATTGCGAAGGCAAGCCGTACGAATGGCAATTGAGCTGGTGCCACGGTAGAAAGCGCACAAGTGACCAGTCGAAAGAAGGACAGATTCTCATGCGTTCTCCTCGTCGCGGTTCTTATGAGGATATGATCACAAGTGTGTGGTGGATAGAGCAAAACACCATAAAGACATGAACTTGCGCATCGCGACAGTATATTGAAACGACCTGTTGCGACAATACCCTATAGCAACACTTTGCGCAAGCGCACTGTCAAGACGTCTACGCGCAGGTGGAACAGTATGGATCAATAGCATCAAAGGGTCAAAAGAGTTCACCCACCGGTGTGGGCTACATCTCTGGTGCACATGCTGGGATATTCTTCTTGATCGCTCGCTCGCTCGTATCGGTATCGGTCGGTCGGTCGGTCGGGGGGGTAGCCTGTCGTCGAGTAGGCTTCGATCGGTTCGGTTCGGTATCGGTCGGGGGGTTTTTTGCCAGTCGTCGCGTTGGCATCGATCGGGATTCGAACGTTCGACCTTGGCGATTCACCAGCTAGTTTGCCCGACTTGTCCCGCCTGACGAAGTCGCCTGACGAAGTCGCCTTCTAGTGGTGACAATCTCTAGACGATTTGGATCAAAGTAGGGTAGGGCGTGCTTCTGTTGATTCTACGGTAGCGAGGGCGCGTGACGCGTGGGAGAGGTTGGGATGAAAAAGGCGTGGGTGAATATCGGTTGAGGCAGGCGTGGGAGGGAAGGAGCGGATCCAGGGGCGCGCCTTCCTCACCGGGAGCCGCAGGTGAAATCTGCAGTCCGCAGGCGCGGGATGGAAGACATGACTGTAATCAGCTCTTCGCAACACTGGACCTGCCCTTCTTCACCCCTTGACCTGCTCCAATACCCTCTTCACCACCTCAAAGTCCCTTTCGACATCAACCCTCCAGCTGCCCACCGCAACCCGGATCGCCTTCCTCCCCTTCCAGCTGGTCCCGCTAACATACATCTCTCTCGTGCCGTTGATCCGTCCGACAAGCTCCTCATTAACGCCCTCGTCCTTCGCGCGGAACAGGACCACCATGTGCGTCGTGTCCCCCACGCTCCAGTCCCCCTCCGGCAGCAACTCGTAATCCTCCGACTTGCGGACCCACGACGCAATCTTCCTCGCCAGCAGGACCATCCTTCCCAGAATCGCGGCGAGACCGGAGCGTCCTTCGGAGCGGAGCACAGCGTAGGCCGGCAGCGCGCGGAAGCGGCGCGAGTTTTCGAGGCCGATGTTGAGCGGGGACGGGATGCTGGAGGGGCCCGAGGAGAGGTACGCTGCGTTCGGGTTCGTGAAGACGGACGTGAGGGTCTCGAGGGACCGGGTGAAGAACATGCCGCAGTCGTAGGGCTTGACGGACACCGTTAGTATCTCTCTGGTTTTCGGAAAAGGGGTAAGGGTATAGGGGGGCTGATGTAACTTACCACGTTCAGAAGCTTGTGTCCGTCCACCGTAATGCTATCCGCAAGTTCCAACCCGGCCGCCATGGCCTTGATCGTGGCAAACTCGGGGCTGTCGTCCAACGCCCGCGCAAAGATACCAAACGCTTTACCCCATCAGCATGGCCTTCCAGACGTCACTCAGGGGTTCGGTGAATACATACCTCCATCCACATGAATCCAAGCCCCGAACCGGTCCGCCAGCTCTCTCAGCTTCTTCATCTCCTCAAACTCAGTCGCGAACCGCCCAGTGTTCACTTCTCCCGCGCTGACAGCGATGATACTCGCCACGCCCTCCCGTCCCAGCTCCCTCTCAACAGCCTCCAAGTCCAGCCTCCACGGCTCGTCATCGCTCACCCTGACCTCCTTCACGCTCCCCCTGCCCAGCCCGACAACGCTCGCCGCCTTGAACAGCGAGCTATGCCCCATGCTCGTCAACACCTGAATCTCCCTGACCCCCGCCGCCGCACACGCCCCCAAGATCCCCATCTCACCGACCTTGCCCCCGCGGCTCGCAACAACCGCCTCCCGCCCGCACGCCAGACCGAGGATATTACTCGCCGTCGCTCCCGTCGTGAACGTCCTCCCCTTCCAGACCTCCTCTTCGTTCCCCTCGCCTCCTCCCGGCTGCTGATCGAGAGCAAGCACATCCGCCAGCATCCTCAGCGCCACGCTCTCCAGCTCCGTCGCCACCGTCTGGCTCGGCAGATGCACCTGCACGTTCTGGTCAAACGCGGTGACGACGTTATCCGCCGCCTCGGCCACGGGCAGCGTCCCGCCCGTCACGAAGCCGTAGTACCGCCCGCTCCGCGCCTGGCCGTTGAGCCCGGGCACGATCTCGTCGAGGATGTGCGCGAGCGTCGCCTCGGTGCCCAGAGGGGCAAGGTACCCCGCGCCGCCAGGCCGGGGGAGAGACTCCGAGGCGGCGGAGAGCGCCGTCGCGGGCGGGAGGGTCGCGGCCTGGTCGCCGTCTGGGAGAGCGGCGCGGAGCCGGGCGTGGAATTCAGGGGATGCCATGATGGGTGTTTCTTGAAAGAGGAGATTCTCAAAAGTGAATGTGTTTGGCCGATGAGGCGTGTGATACGTGAGAATCAGAGACGTGCTACCGGACAGCGAATGAGCAACGCTTATGTGACGACGAGGTCACTTCGGGAGCCATCCGAAGGAATCGCCGGGGTTTGAGTCATGACGGGATTTGAAGTCGGTGAACCGGGGACCCGGCAAGGTCCCATGTGGAGAGGTCGTAAGCACCGATCCGATCCGGGTCTAGTGTGGCCCGGCTTTGCCCGGGAATTCCGATCTCGGGACCGTCTGGGAATCCCCGCGCGTGGGCGGGAACACGAGTTCCTCGCGGGCCACCCTGCGAACGCCCGCAGTTCACGACAGATAATAACATTCAAACTCTAATGGTACATCAGATGGCAGAAAACTGTCGACATACACACGGAAAACCAAAACGGGGAAGGGAAAGAAAAAGTTGATGTATCCGCAGGGAGATCCCTCATTATCATGTGGACACCCGTGATCATGGCATGCAAATCTCCAGCGTCCCTAATCGACGTTATCTTACAAAAAGGACATTTATGTACAAGAAAAATCCCTCACGACCAGTGCCTGTCTCACATGTGTCTTGCGCTGAGGCTGGCGAAGGCATCAGGGCTGTGTCGGCCGTTTGTCCATTGCATATCCGTAAAAGCCATGCTCTCCCGGCTCACACCAGTCCTGCGCGGTCCAACATCCTTCTGGGACATCACGGGCGAAGTCGGGCCGTTAGACAAAAAGGGATTCTTCGTCCCTGCAGCCGGTCCGTTGGCTTCTTGGCCGGGCTGGGGAGCCACAAGGTTCTCTGCCTGTGCAGGTTCCTGCGGCTGCGGCTGGAAGGGCTGCGGGGCCAGCTGCGGCATGTTGTACAGCGCCAGAATGGAGGCCTTGTCAGGCCTCTGAGGCTGCTGCGGCTGCTGGTACAAGGGCTGCTGCGCGGGTGCCTGCACCTGTTGTTGCTGAGAAAAGTCTTGTCCTGGCCACTGCTGCTGCTGTTGCGGTTGTTGCTGTTGCTGCTGCTGAGGCACTTCCTGGTGCTGAAATTGCGGCTGCTGCGGCTGCTGCTGCTGCCACGGTGACTGCTGCTGGAATGGTGACGACTGCAGGGCCTGTTGCTGGAACGGCTGCGACTGAAATGGCTGCTGCTGGAATGGCTGCTGTTGCTGTTGCGGCGTAGGCACTTGTTGCTGACCTGTCGGCTGCGAGACCATCTGTGAGAAGAAAGGGTTGGTGTTCTGCGGCGAGAGCGGTCGGGGTGACGTGGTGTAGAAGCTCGACTGTGTCTGCTCAGGAATCTGGCCCAACGATGGAGACTGGATTCTCGTGGGCGATCTGGCAAAGGGGTTGTTTGCGAATGCGCCGGTCGTGTTAACGGCCAAACTCTGCTGCGGAGCAGGCTGCGTCTGGTTCGTGAAGAACGGATTGTAGCCTGTCGTCTGAGGCTGGATTGGTTGAGGCTGAGGATACGTCATATTACTATTAAAGTTGATATGGCCATAATTCTGCTGCACTTGCGGTGCCGGCGGTGTCATGGACTGCTGATACATTTGCTGCTGAGGCTGGGCAAATGGCGGCTGGGATGCTGGAAGGCCGCCGGTATGATGAGGGAATAACGGCTGAGCGGGCGCCAAAGACATGTTGCTGAAAGCCTGGTTAAAGTCTTGCTGGGTCTGGCTGGGTGCCCCGAAAGGGTTGTTGGCGTAGGGATTCTTGTTGGCCAAAGTTCCGGTTGACTGAGAAGACTGGGGTTGAGGCGGGAGCAAGTCAAATGGATTGTTGCTGGAGGCTGTCGAGGGTGACTGCGGGTGGTCGCTGAAAGTTTGCTGCGGCGCAGAGAGGCCGCTCGATGTCGACGACAAGTTCGCGTGGGAACGCGTTGCGCGCAGAGAGCTCTCGCGAGGACCCGTCAGAGATGGAGACCTTCTATCGGTCTCGCCAAGACGCACCAGCGTCTCAATGGCTCGCTCCAAGTTCCCGTTCACGCCCTTGAGTACTGCAGCGTTCCGTTGATTGTCCGGGAATCCCATATCCCTCAGGCTAGCCAGCTTTCGCTCGGTGTCCTCTTGCTCGTACTGGACGCTCAGGCCAAAGACCTTGGACGGCTTGTTGGGCAATTCGCTGGGCGACGGGCTTCGGGGCATATCTCTGGGGTTCGAGGCGTTGCGCATGGCGGCCTCTTTCTTAGAGCGGGACGACAACGGGAAGATGGACGAAGCAGATCTGAATCCGAACTTGCCTCCCGCCTTGGGAGGCAGAGGTGGCGGGACACCTTCGTCTGAGAGGCCCGAGTGTTGTTTTCTCGCAGGAGCCGGGTTGTTGTTCATGTATTTGGATCGAATAAAACGCTCCATCGCGGAATCGGCCTCGTCGGCGTCGACTGGGACAGGTGGCTTCTTGTTGTCTGGGTTGTAAATCTGGTTGGATCTGACGTTGCCGACTTTCTTCATATTCTACAGATGCGCTGCGTTAGGTGCGACAGCCACATAATAACGAGCATCAAGTGGACAAACCTCGACTTGCTCGTTGGACCAGCTGTCCATGCTCAAGGATTTCACCTTGGAGATGTGCGTACCCAACTTTCGATGGATAGCGGCACATCTCATGCAAAGGAACACGCCTAGCTGTGCACCCTGTCAGTATTTGTCCCTCATATGCCGCATCGTCGTCTATCGGAACGGGGTCGCATCGACAGGGCGCGGAAGGGGTTGACGTTGACGGTGCTTACACTCCATGAGGCCCATGCTGCGAACTACTGTCAGTATCGAGAACCGGTCTGAGCGGGAGGGCGGGCACTGTTGCACCTACCTGGGTTTCGTGCTTGACAGTCGGCGCAGAAGTTGTTTCCTGGGACCGTCTGGACCAGATCGTGCAGGACTTTTTCGTTGCGCGCCTGCTGGCGCTTGCTGAGGACGCCCGTCATTCTGGAGAATGGAGTGCAACGGTCGACGTTGGGGGCAGGTTTGGCGCGCGCGGTTCGGTGGGATTCGTGGGAAACAAGTTTGGATTGGGCGAAGGCGCGGTTCCTTGGGATTGGGAGGCAGATCGAGGGGTTGTCGGGCGAGCCAGGGACGGCGGCAGGTAATTGGGCAGAAAGATGGGATTGGGAAGGGGTATTAAGAAGCAAGGTGTACCATGGAAATTATGCACTGGGGAAGATGGAACCCGATGTCGAAGGAGGAAAGGGAACTGCGACGTCAACCATGGCCTCCGTCATGCGTCGGGAAGGCTGAGTACTGTGTCGAGTTCGAGACGAGTCGAGTCGTATCTGAGACCGGTTCGATGGCAGCGAATCAGTGTTGTGGAGGAGGCCAAGGGAGCGGAAGCAGAGGTTGTTCGTCGCAGCTGCTTTGAGTGTTTGACGACAGGCCTCGGCGCTGATGGGGCGACAGGAAAATGCCTTTGGAAGCAAAGACAGACAGACAGACAGACAAGACACAAGGCACGGTTCGACCGGGTCTAGCAGATGATGTGCGTGTGTTTTGGTCAAAGGTGGACTGCTGGTTGTGCGGCGTTGGAGGGTGAGCGTGGGTGGTGGTGGTTGGTTGTGGTGCTGCTGGTGTAATACGGCGTAGTGCGCGACTCAGTACGGATACTCGTCGGGTAGGAAAAAGGGGACGATCGATCAGCACGGCAGCAACAGCAACAGCAGCCAGAGCCTGGGAAGCGTAAAGCGAGACTGGATACCAGCGCAACTCGCAATGTGACTGCTGCGAGTGTGAAGAGGGGGGAGGGAAATCGCAGGTGGAGTCGGTCTTCTAGCCGAAAGAGGATAGTGTGAATGGCCTTCGCGAGTGCTGGACCGGGGCTGGGGGCGCAGGCTGCCTTAGGTACGGGTCTGGACAAAGAGGGGGCCCGGTGACTACCTAAGGTAAAAGAAAGAGGAATAATCAATAACAATCAATAAAAACCACAATGGCAGCCAGGTCAGACCTTGCCATCGAGAAGGACTCCCGCCCTGGCTGGGTTAGGTAGGTAAGGTTGTCAGCAGCAGCCGCCATTGGCGTTGGCATTGGCATTTTGGCACTGGCACTGGCACACACCAGCAGCACGGCCAGCATCAGCACCGACGAAATAAATTGAATTGGCAGCGTGGACATGGAGGAGAGCGAAGAACGCGTGGAAGTGGATAAGAAGCGGTTCCCCACCCCATGCTCTGGCTGTCCGCGAATTGGCTCTCGGCTGGCCCAAGTACCAGAGTCCCTGGCCGTGTCCTCGTACCTGGTTGGCCAGTGGCAGCTCAGGATGGCTGGAGCGTCCCCTTTCGCGCGGAAACAGGCCCGACGATTATCCGGTGGTGGTGCTGCGGGTGCTGCCGAGAACGCGAGCTCTGGAAGGGAAGGCAGGGATGTTCAAGGTTGTCTTCAGGTGTGAGCTCCACCGACTCTGAGCCTTCTCAGGGGGTCCCTCTCTCTATGGACATCTTTCACATGAATTTTCTTTTTTTATGCTGTCGTTGTTTTCGGGGTCCTGCCGGGGGTTGGGGGTCAACCACCAAGGCAGTCGACCACGGTCATATTGGGTGTTGATTCGCGTTTCCAGACCTACGGGACCTGTTTGATTGGGTCGCCGTTTCAGCTGCTGCAACTCGCCTTGTGCAACGGCCTCACGACTGCAGATTGCAAGGCAGAATGACATAAGATGTCGTCTGACCTCATCGCTCTGACATGTCGGCATACACATGCTGTCGATAATGTCCTGTGATTCCGAGTTATTACTCAGCTACCAGTATCCAACTTAGCACCAGCTTGCCGTGTAAGCCAGAACCGTCCGGTGTCTCCGAAGGACAAGCGTGTCTCTGTTTGATAAGGTGCGGCTGTCTCGGTCTCTGCAGACAAGGAAATAAACCAGGAAACGGCTATCCGCTTTTGCCGGTGTATGGCCAAGTACTGCAGGCTGTTTTGCTATCGTGGCATCGGGGCCCTCTCGCAGCCGTTTCAACGCTTTGTCCCCGACCTTCCATCTCGATGAAGGGGACCTACCTGCCTGAAGCACGTAGTAGTAGTATAGAGCCTGCAAACGAAGACCGTGGGAGCAACTCAAAACTCCCTGGTGGGTTCAAGGCAGAGTTCTGGGGCGGCCTGGTCAATACCGGCGATGTATAATCTTATATGCCGAGGCGGAGCTTCATTAATCGTGCTTGTCCCGACAGGCTGCGGACATGATCTCTCGGCGCCGTGAGTACGTATGTATAAAGCATACAGGACTGGTGGCTCCGATCGGCACGAGCGGAATGCCGGTCCGCGTGATCGAATAACGACCAAGTTTCCAGCGAGCGG
Source organism: Colletotrichum theobromicola (assembly GCA_014705045.1). Taxonomy (NCBI): domain Eukaryota; kingdom Fungi; phylum Ascomycota; class Sordariomycetes; order Glomerellales; family Glomerellaceae; genus Colletotrichum; species Colletotrichum theobromicola. Next base: position 71,308 of record JABGLZ010000186.1, on the reverse strand, counting down.
GAGTACGCGGATGTCGCGCTCGCGCCCGTACCCGTCGGTTTGACAGGGCGGGCGCTGCGTGCCATAGTAGCGAACCAACCGTCTCACAAACGCCCGGACGGCGACGGACGACACTCGCTGCCGACCTTCTTATCTAAGCAATCGTCTGCCGTGATCCCCAGATAAGATACGGCATACAAGAGGTAAGGCAGGCGACTATTGTCTTTTCCACCGGACTGCTGCGTAAGTGCAGTACGAATAAGAAAGGCTTTGATGTGTTCGTAGTACGCAGCCTGAGAAAATGCAGCAATGTGGGTAAAGTCCGAACTGACCATTGCATCTGTAAATAGCCAAGCATCAACGGGTCTCATCGTGAACTATTGGTTGGCAGCCATCTCACTATTATCGAGGGTAGGGAAGTGCAAGGGGGAAAAGAACCCCAGCCTCATCAGCTGCATCCACTTTCCGAGCACCTGCCACCGCGAGTGCTGGCTTTCGCCCTGCTGTCTCGCGCCCGCGCCCGTCCGCGGCTTACCGCACCTCGCACAGCCCGTCTGTCATTTGGTTGTCGCAGACTCAGTCAGTAGGTGCTGAGTTGAGTGAGCGTCCAGTGGTGTCCAGTAAGTAAGCCGGTAAGGTAGGCGTTGTCCCTCTCCCCTCCCCTCCCGTCTCCGCTTATTCTTCCCAGCAGGCAGCCAGTCACCTGCCGTGGAATCGCTCCGAATGACGTTCCGCCCCCAACCAACTGTCAAGGGTACTCCTGCTGCTGTGGCTGGGCTGGCTGAGGTGTTCAAAACGACTGCCCGTGGACCTCCCACACCACCACAATCGCCCGCCTATCCGCGTACCTTACGGCGCCTTGTGCCTTGTGCTAACCTGGAACTGCTGCTAACTGCTGCAAGCTCCGGACAGGGGTGTCACATCCCGTCCCCGTCCCCGTCCCGTCTTCTCACCTTTCTCCGCCTGCCTCGCCATTTACTTTACCTTATTCCCTCCCTCAGCAATTGATTTCATATTTATCCCCCCTCCTCCGCATCATGTCCGTTCACTAGCGGTGCGGTTTCCACGACCTTTTCCCGACCAAACCGCAGTCACCCCAAGCTGTCTCCAGACGTCAGCTCCACCTCAAGCTTCCGCCTCAATTCGAAAAGATGGCGGGCATTGAGCAGTTGGAGATCCATAGCAAGGTACGTGAGTCGTCATTGCCCGGCCCTCCCTCCGCCGCGCCGTCTTCAGTGCGACTCCCATCGGTCTATCTTGAAGCTAACTTTTGCTCTCTGTCATTAGTCCTACATTGTCCGTTGGGTCAAGGTCGACGAAGGCCACACCATATCCTGGAGCGTTCAACCACACAAAAAGTCCATGTCCGTACCTCTCCCCCTCCCTCCTCTACTTCTCCAACTCGACACGTGCTTACCTCACGCCGAGGCAGAAACTTTGGAATCGTCAAGCACCCGGGCACCGGTGCCACCGGCTTGATTGCCAACCAGAACGACGACACCGCGACCGCCGGCGCCCTCACCTCCGGTGTAGCCGAACCCAAGGGACGCTTTGCCAAGCGTGACTCCATCACCGCCCAAGACCAGCTCTCCAGCAAGGGCTTCATACCGGTGAAATGGCACGGGAAATGTGATGCAGACAAGGTGTCTACCGGCACCTGGGATGTTCCCAAGGGTCAGGGCGGTATGTTCGGCTTGGTATTTGACAACACCTTTTCCAAACAGATTTCCAAGACGGCCACCTTCGTCCTTCTGACCTACCCGACCGGTGCCCCGCCCCAGACCACCGCCAACGCCTTCCCGAACCTCCAAGCTGCGAACGCGACTGCCAGCAGAACCAGCCTGCCCCAAGTGACCACCGTCACTTCCGCTTCCCAGGATAGTCTCCACAGCCATGTGACCGGCGGCGGTGTGCGACCGACGTCTGCCTCGGGTCGCAGCGAGAACGCCAACTACCACACGGGTATTCTTCACAAGAGGAGGAGGAAGAAGGGCCAGGGATATGCGCGCAGATTCTTCTCCCTCGACTACTCGTCTTGCACCTTGTCGTACTACTATAACCGCAACTCATCGGCTCTTCGCGGCGCCATACCTCTCAGCCTCGCAGCTATCGCGGCCGACGAACGGCGCAGGGAGATCAACATTGACTCTGGTGCGGAAATTTGGCACTTGCGAGCATCGAATGCTAAGGACTTCAACGATTGGGCGCGGGCTCTGGAAAAGGCCAGCCGCGCCGCCAGAGGGCTGGAAGCCCCCGACGACCAACCGAACAACGCCAGGACGGCGCCTTTACGAGTCAACACTACCCATCTAAAGCCATCAGCGACAAGCATGGAAGAAGACCGCGAATGGCAGCAGGTTGAGACGTTGGTCAGCCGAATGGTTGGAACCCGAGATGCTTTGCGTCGCTTGGTGAAGGACATGTCGAGCCAGAGGCCCGTCAGCATGGCGGCGTCGAGCTTTCTGTCACCGACCAGCATGGGTGAAGAGCCCGACAGCTACTTTCCCTCCCCGCAGGCAACCGAGCAACAGGCACAAAGACGACCATTTTGGAAGCGCAAATCGAGTAATGCGACCCCAACTGCCACAACGCCGCAGGCGCATCAGTCCTCTGCTGCGACCGCTCTGGCTGTCCCGGCCCCGAACACTGTCACGACCACCATCTCTTCCAATGGTCCTCGTCACCACCACTCCAAGTCAAAGGCCTCGATTCATGAAGAGAAGAGCACACAAGAGCATTGTGCATCACTTCTGAATGACCTTGACTCCGTGGTGTCTGAGTTCACGACATTAATCGCGAACAGCAAGCGTCGCAGAGCACCCGCTCCTTTGTCCGCCGCCCCCTCCCGCAGGAGTATGGAAACCGCGTCAACAGACGAGTTCTTCGATGCCGAGGCTGGGGAGACGAGTTCGCAAATTGTCCGAATTGCTCAGAGTGAAGATGAAAGCCCGGATTCTGAGCCGGACGAGGGTAATTTGACCGACTCATCGTCAATTTCATCAGTACCAGAGTCGGACGCTGGCATTGGCCAGGACGATACTAGCTGCTATCCAGCCAAGCCCAAGAGCCTGTCACCGCTGCCAGTCGACATTTCAATAACCAGGCGAACCAAGGTTCCGCCTGCCTTGGTTCAGCCCCCGAGTTTGATCGCTTTCGTACGGAAGAACGTCGGGAAGGACCTTAGTACTATCAGTATGCCCGTGTCCGCGAACGAGCCGATATCACTCCTGCAACGTGTGGCTGAACAGCTAGAGTATGCGCAGCTTCTCGACCAAGCTGCGCGTGCAAAGGAGCCCAAGGAACGACTTTTGTACGTCACTGCCTTTGCCGTGTCACAATTCAGTAGCGGACGAGCGAAGGAGCGTGCTATCCGCAAGCCTTTCAACCCGCTTCTCGGGGAAACGTACGAAATGCTCCGCACAGAACAGGAGGTACCGGGAGGCTTCCGCCTGCTTGTCGAGAAGGTTTGTCATCGCCCGGTGAGGCTCGCCATGCAGGCGGATTCATCAAACTGGTCTTTCAGCCAGTCTCCCGCGCCATCGCAAAAGTTCTGGGGCAAGAGTGCCGAAATTACGACCGAAGGTCGCGTACGTGTCGCACTGAGACTGCCGGACGGCTCAGATGAGCTATACTCCTGGACTCACGCTACAATGTTCCTCCGCAACGTAGTCATGGGTGAGAAGTACGTCGAACCCGTTGGCGTTATGCCGATTACCAACGATACGACCGGCGCCAAGGCCTCCGTCGAGTTCCGTAGCAAGGGAATGTTTGGAGGGCGAGGCGAAGACGTCCAGGTCGAAACTTACGGTCCGGATGGTGTTCACACTGGCAGCAGTCTGTCGGGAACGTGGACCGGCAGCCTTCGCATTGTCGAAGCTGGCAAGGCGGCTGGTCAGGAGATCTGGCGCGTTGGCAAACTTGTTGACAACGCCGCCAACACTTACGGCATGACGACATTCGCGGCTGCTCTGAACGAGGTCACCGATATCGAGAAGGACAGACTACCACCTACAGACAGCAGACTGAGACCCGATCAGCGCCTAGCGGAGAAGGGAGACCTGGACCAGGCAGAGGAGTGGAAGGTTAAGCTCGAGGAGGCACAGCGAGCACGCCGTCGCGTGTTGGAAGAGAAAGGCGAAGAGCACAGGCCGAAGTGGTTCGTCAAGGTCGGACAAGGCCCAGAGGGCGAGGAGGTCTGGAAGCTGAGGACCGGCAAGGATTCGTACTGGGAGGAGAGGTCCAAGGGGACATGGAGCGGTTTGGAGGATATTTTTTCTGCCTAGAGAGGTTTTAAAACCAAAAGAGAAGCCAGTCGCGGCGTTTGGGCTTCCCATTGTATTCCGTTCTCTGGTATAGCGTGTTCAACATGTACCATCGACAGTTTTGTCGAATTTGGACAGTATCGCAATGCATAACACTCGTAATCACTGATGAATTTTGTTTGATCGTTGCGGTCTGCCCATGACCAACTGAACCTGGCCAACACTTCTGACCTATCAGTGAACATCAACCAATCGTGTTGCACGCCTCATTTCAGCTCCTGGGGCAGTGCAATGCAGCTAAAGAATGCCTTGCGCGTTGTCTTACGGTTGGCATCATTTGAGAGCTGGCGGGTGATGGTGTAAGTCACCCAACAAATCCCCCCATTCCCTAAACCCCTCCCTCAGTTGATCTCCGAGCCTTTCTTTCTCGCACACGCATAACATCCCCACGTACAGTGGGAGGTGTCGTCCAGATGGCCTCCCCCGTCGCTTTTGGTAAGTACCTTGGTTCCTCCGACGTAGATGGCGAAATAATTGACAAGATAGGCGATATTGTCGCTGCAATTCAGGTCGTAGCGAAGACCACCAAGGCCCTTCGGGATCATGGCGGCGCTCGCGATGATTACCAACGAATATCATCCTATGTTGATTCCAACGTAGCTCTTTTGCAGAGTCTAGAGGACTACCAGAGTCTCACAACAACATCAGAATATCCCATTCAAGCCAGTAATATCAAGCTTCACTCGCAGAAGATGCTGGTGAAAGCTTCTGAGCTCCAGAAAAAGCTTTTGCCTGGTTATAAAAAGCTCGGATTGGGCTCTCAGAAAGGTTGGCATCGCGCGATTGTTGCCAAGACTAAATTCAATTTCCTACGGCGAGATGGCTATGAGAAAGTCTGCAAAGAACTCGAGGAAGATGGCAGGGTTCTGGATAGGCTCCAAAGCCTGATGACTCTGTGAGATAGCCGACAATTTGGAGCGGTCAAGTTTGAAGACTAAAGATACTAATTATCTTCTAGGGAAACGACGTTCTCGGCTAACACGACGGCCAAGAAGTCTCTGTCCCTTTTACAACATCAGAAGTCGACCACGGCAGACGCCAAACGGAGCATCATTGCTGGAATGTCATCCCCATCATCAAGAAGCGCGTCCTTCGGCAAAGAAAGTCCGTCACTCCCCGAAGTATCGAAGGCTCCTCTGAAGAAGCCTATATCTGGAACGGCATCGCCCATGGCAGGCGATACCGATCGCGAACGTTGTCGAAGCCTAATAATATTGCCCGCACATCGCCGAATTACGTGTGTATTAGACACCGCAAGCCCCGATCCCGTCATCGACCTGGATATGCAGAATCCCGCGCACCTGGATGCCGTGCTTCAACTTGCCGCTCTATGCCTTTATTATAAGACGCTCTATTTAATCAGCCAAGTCGGTTTACATCTACTACCGATGATGCTGTTGCTAAGTACGCCATCCACAAGCGTTTCGCGTCTATTGTCAGACAACTTCATTCTGTACGACGCTCTGGGACGAAAGCATGATCTAGAAATTTCGCAATTTTCTCACTGGCCAGTTCTCGAGTCTTTACTTAAGAGCAGCTTTGAAGACTGTGTCGGCTTCGATAAGGTTCGAATGGGTCTGTTCAGCATCTTTAGCGTCGACAACCCCATGAAAGATCTCGACGCTACCAATTGGAAGCAAATCGTTAGACCGCGAGGAAGGTTCCGTATGTCAATCAAGATGCTGGACGTACGGCTTGTCAACAAGCGGTGCACATCTTGCGGAGGCCAGTTACGGAAGTTCGGGGCGTACCATTTCATATGCCCGAATACTTATTGCGGAAGACTCATGAGAATGTCCGCCATGCAGAAGCCGTCTGCCGCCTTGATAAAAGCTTTGACAAAGAAACCCCGACCGGGGGAGTTTCTCCAGGTCAATATAACCTGCCAATTTATGGATTTAACGTCCTACAGGTGGGACACATTGCAGGAAAGCTACGACGCGATGATAGCCGGAACGACACCCAGGTCGTCTCTCTTGACATACCAACAGCCAGATGAAGCAGGAGCTACAAGTGCGATCAACGTAGAAGTCCAAAAAGAAGTGATTGAAGACCCACATACCGCAACCACCACAGAAAAAGCCGAGAGAAAGGTCCAAGCTGCGGATGAAGACGTTCAGAGAGAGGTGGATCAGGAACCAGTGCTATCTCTTGTTTCCGAGTCGCAACAACTTCAGGAAAGAGAAGAGGTGAAATACTTTCAGAGTATCTCGATCAAGCATGACACCCGGCTTTACGAAGCCGCGGTGCACCGAAATATTGAGGGTGTCGTCGAACTCCTCAGAGAGGGAGTCGAGGTTGACTCTAATCTGGGCCCTCTTGGAACCGCTTTGATACCTGCAGTCATCTCGCAAACACATGACATGGTACAGAAACTCCTCGAAGCGGGAGCCAATCCCATGGAGACTTGTTGGCATCATCAAAACCCCCTCTCGTTGGCTATTGTTCATGGAACAGAGGCTGTCTTCCTAATGATACTGGGCTCTGCAATGAAACTAGCATACCATCGACCCAAGTCTTTCCAAAAGTGTATCGATGCTGCGCTTTACGAAGCCGTGCTTGAGAGGAAGCCGAGGTACATCAAGACTCTTCTAGCAATTGGCGCGAACCCGGTTGCCGAGGTTGCAACTCCAGGAATCTCACCTTTCGAAGCTGCCATCGGTACAGAGCAACACACAGCCTGGCCTTGGTTTTTGGCAAGCCTGTGGAATAGGCGGATGCTCGACGATTTCGAAGCTCGCTACCTCACAAATTCCCTGAACGATGCAGTCTTGTCCGCACTGGATGAGTCGTCTTGGCTGGCCAGATGCGCCAAAAACCTGAAGATGAGGAATACGAACCTGCTGTACAAAATGGTGTCGTCTCGACTCCAGGGGAAAAGGTTATTTGAGATGGCGGTCCAAACAGCATCTTGTAGAGGCATTATGCCCTGGTTCGGAGCTTGTACACAGAAGGAAATGGCTCCTTTGATCAAGAGCTGGGGAAGTCCTATGATGGGAGAGTTGTTTGGTTTACCTATAGTAGGTACTGAGTTGCTGTCTCCCGGAGAAGTCTTGTCTGACTCGTTCGACAAAGCTGGGGGCATCGCGGGTGGGCCGAGTATTGTTATCCACCCGCCTCTCTAAGTTTTAAGTCTCAATTTCAATGATCGCAGACCGTTATGTGTTGATTGCAAATAACAGATTTGAGGCATTGAAATAAAGAATGTTAGCAACTAAGCAAATACCCCCAGCTTGACCTCTGATTTTGATTTTGAGCTGCTATTTGTCAGAACGTTGTACATGTCCGTACCGTGGTGTTTGCCAACCCAAATTGTTAAGCTGGTTCAACTCTGTGGATCATCCACCACGGATGAGGGCATCTTATGACAAGTGTCTCACTGCCACTGTGACTTTGGAAGAACTGGGTTGCGCCCACAACTTAAGCGACAGCTTATTTGCGTAGCCAGATTGTCATTGATCCGGGCTGGAACAGTTTCTGCTTCCGTCAATAGAAGCGCAAGCAAGCCATTGCATTCCATTGGATACCTGGTAGTCTTCAGAGGTGGCCCCACATCGTCGGGAAGGTCGTAGGCGCCAACCCCTGAGTTTGCGTCGGATTCGCTTTCTTCTCCGCGTAACGAGAGTTGTCGGCGGGGATTGCGAAAGAAGGACGAATGGCAAAACTTCCTGGGCGAAGCCGTTGCCAAGTTATTTCCCCGTTTTTGGCCCTGACGACTACTTGAAATTAAAGTAATAAGGCTCGGATAGAGTATGTCGGGACGTTCATCTCTGAGTCTAATAGATTGAGTTGCGAGTCAGTCCTGCGCCGGCCTTACCTCAAGCAAATCAAACAGGCAACTTTCCTTTTGACGAACTAGAACCAGTCGAACTCGTGTAACTGATCAGAGGAATACTCCGTCTTGGCATAGATGTAAATACATCGTGATTCCCCTCGGGATTTTGGGGTTGTTATCGAACAAGTCACAGCTCGCTCATCGCAACTTCGCTCTTTTGTACATCCTCATAAACAACAAACCGGTCAAGGTCTCCACTACCATTCACAATGCGTTTCTTCCTTGCTTTCCTCCTCGCTGCGCTGCAGATCTCCTTCGCGAGCGCCACCCTCCGATTGAACAAGTGTGGAACTACATTCCCTACCGAAGTGAGTTTGTCCCCAATCATGGCTGGCTCATGCAGGTCCTTCTTAGAGATTCTGGGTGTAGGAGAAGAATCAGTTGCTAACCTTGAGCGTGTTCATCAGTGGGTTTCCAACTGTAGCCCGGCGGATCAGCAGGGCTGCAAGGATCTTTGCGGTCAGAAGGTGAGTTTGACGAGCTCGGTGACGCGCGCCTCAGAAACGCGTCTTGCAGGGTTACACGTACCCATCTTGAGACCGAAACGTGCTGACTGGCGATGTAGTGCCGAACGACCGGAGGAAGGCAGATGGCCAACGGAGCCGACTGCGACTGCTATTGCGGTCTCTAGGCCAAAGCAGGACCTCGGTTCCTCCCACAATGCCACCATCACGGCTTCCAGTTCCTTTTCATGGTCGAAAATCTCTTTGCGAGCAGGTTTAGAGAGAAATAGCGAGTTCAAGAAGCATACGATACCCTGTAGATAGCCAATGATTGCTATGCTTCTATCAGACGCGCACGCAGCTTGTGAATCTAATCACGTATATCTTGTCCCGGAGACTCATTACTCTGTTGTTCCAAACGAGCGTGTATGATGGCATCATCCTAATTTTAAAGAAGCCTTCAGATGAAAAATAGCCTATACATCGCAACCAACTGCAGTCGGCTTGAGCAGGCGGAAGCTACACAGCTCTGACATACCTGCCTGCCCCGCCAGTACGGTCCGATGTGATCGCGAAGCCACCGTCCTCTGCTTCGGGGACCCCTCTCTTCTATCTGACTCACATATGCTGCTATTTCATCTACCCAGTGCACGGAGCAGTGTCCGCAATTACCGCGAGACTGGTGAAGGAACAAATATGATTCTAACTAAGCATGCCGCATCATTTTGAGTGACATGACGTTGAGAACCTGCCTCATCCGGAGCTACACGGCAACATGATCTACCCATACTTTCTCTTTTAGTGGCAGTTTCTACCTTTCTTCGCAACCACTAATCGAGTTGAACTGGTATGTCCTATATGAAAGCTCAAATGCCACGTAATCACATCCTCCTCAGGCCTTCCCCGTCTGTTCATTCTTTTTGGCAGGAAGATTGGCGTACCAAACACGAGATGGCAACATGATACTCCATCGCGGGTTCTTCGCAGGCAGGGCGAATCACTTTTGCTTTTTTTTTTTGGACGGCAACTACCGATGAAACTAATCTATACCAGTGTCCTGGGAGCAAAGATCCCCTCAGAGTTCCAGTCAATATCAACCCTCGGAGGGCCGACCGCAAAAAAGGAAAACTCCAACAGCCTACTATATAGACTCCAGAACATATGGCTCGTCTGATCCCGCTTCCTATGCGGCTAGGTCGCGAGCTTGACTCATGACGACAACATGACAGTCGTGAACACCTGAGGCTTTAACCAGATATCAGAAGAAGAACACGTAACAGTCGATAAGACTTTCACAATCATCCCAGCCAACACAAAGATCGGGCTCAGCCACGTTTAGTATGAGTACCTCAACATGATTGCGATACCGACGGACGGGAACAAGCTTCACATACCTCCGTAGGAGAAGTCCGGATTATCTCTCGATGTGGCATAGCTAACAGCTTAAGGTCAGATAGCTAAAGCCCTGGCCAACCAGGATATCAGCCAAAATTCCCAAGGGCTGGATTCGAGGCGGGAAACCACAGGACTGGGCGAGGGTGTTTAGATGGTGTCAGTTCAGTGGACAAAGCCACGTCATCAACTTCAGTCTAAAAACTAGAAAAGAAAGGAGGTGGGTCACGGTTTGACTGAAAGGAGTTGGCTAACCAAATTTTCGGGCTCCCAGCTGGCACATGAAAATCACGAAAAAGGACTCGTGGTACTTCTACGTGTACGAATTATCCTTGCTCGAATCGGTCTTCCACCCCTTTTTCGTGCGAGTTTGTCGGGACACGACCCCGAAGCTGACGGTGGTGGTGTTGGAAACGATTATTCCCCAGCACCAGCACGTCTTTGGATGACGATAAAAGGCGTCTGCGTCGAACCTGAAATGAATGCAAACACTGAGACGGAATAAAGTACATCAAACATTGATAAGGCGTTTCTCAGTGACTAATTTCGCCTTGGAATCTCATAGTTCTGTTTTGCGTATATATACAGTCCGCTCAGCGGCGTTGTCAACATGTGGTTGCGAAATTCTGAGGCTCCGGGTGGCAGCAATTGCTAATGCCGGGATGGGTGAAACCGATGGCTGATCAGAAGAGAAGCTCTTCACATTAACACAGTCCGGAGGTGTCGTCTCATGACTCAAGCTTACCGGCCAGATGGGTGTGTTTACGACATCTGCGACATATGCTCCTAGTTGAGATCAAAGGCACCTGTCACACAGTAGACGGATTACGTTAAAGTTATTACATTTATAGGGACGCTTTTGACATCAACCTCGTTTCATGTAGTTCAGATCGAGATAGGCTGTAAAGAGCCTAGCATGCCGAAAACTGTCCGACCAGCCCTCAAGTTCTAGCCGAGGCGATACGTTCGTCTACAAGTTTTAACCCTCTGCCCACCGGGATGCCCAATCCATCTGATGCAATACAGTTGGCGAACGCCCCGCCTTCAGAATCCTAGACATGACGATGGCACATTTGATCAAGTTTATCAGAACAACAAGGACCAAGCCGAGGAGATGGCACATAAAACTATAGGTTAGCCAGGGGCTCGTGTTCGGTACGGAGCTTCCCAGCCGTCCAGTGCCTCTTTACTCGCCCGACCCCTCGGGGAAGATCAAGTCAATGAATGGCATGCGCCCTTGTGTCAATACTCTCCCAGCCAGATTTTGCCCCCGTGTCCAAGGGCACAGTCGACGTTGCGCCGAGACATCGTGCAGGTGAAAAAGAAAGATGGCTGGTGAAGTCCCAGTGTCCGTCCAGTGTGTACGCAAGCTGAGACCGAGCGCGATGCTCGTAAAAGTCCGTTTGAATGACCGCAGTTCCGTGGAATTGTTCTAATATGTGGGGTGCCGAGGCGGTTGGGCGGTAACGAGGGAGGTCAGTGGTCTGCGTGGCGATCAAAGCGCAAGCAAAGAACCAATCTTCTGGTTCCTGGTGTCAAAGCACCGCGGGCTGGGTGGGTTGACAGGAACCGACAGGGCTTTGAAGTAGCTTTTCGACGAATTTCTCCCTTGAAGAACCGCTTGCACGGAGTCCATTTGCAGAAAACCCCGTGGGCGCATATAGCTTCCTTCGTGGGGTCAATTGTCGAACGACGACTGCTCGTCCTCACGGAAAGGGGCTTTCCCGCTGTATAGTTGAAACAACGTTTATTTTTGGATGAAGCAGGGCGGTTGAGGACCAGAAACCTGATTCTAGAGGGCTGATGCGTTGCCGCGAAGCAGAACATTTGAAAACGTTCCTTTACGCGCGTGTATCGGCTCCGGACGGCGAGATCCGAAAGGACCCACATTCGGCACGGCGATTGACCGGCCGGGTGGGGACATCTTGAAGCCGCCTAACCGGAGAATCATCCAGATTAGGAAAGTGATGGACTATTTGACTTTGACACCTTGGTCCTACGCGGCGTCAGCAATCGAATCCGCACCAACGGGGGGCAACTAGAGGGCGTCAGCTGGCACGACTCAAGCTGACATTCAATATCGCTTCGGTCGCACTGAAGTTCTGTCAACCCATGCCAGTCGCGCCACGAAGTCAACCGCGCAGACTTCCCCGCTGATCCTTGGCAAGGGAGGCTGCAATTACTACGCCCATCGACCGAGTGTTCAGTGGGATGACCTTTTTTTGGTCGTCAGCCGCCAGAGTGTTGACTGGGACCAGGGCCTGCTGCAAGGCTCGGTGAATAAAAAGCGCTAAGGCGGGATGCTTCACACCTAACCATTCACAGAGGGATTGGGGCTGTTGGAGCGACGCAGGATGCAATATTTCCTCGCCTGAGTATGCAATTGCTGGGTTGTAGATGCGCCTGTGAGTTACATCTAGGCGCGGGAAATGACTGCAAGGGTCTTGCTCCCTGGGAAAAGAGTGTGGATGGCCATGCCATGGTCGAGAGCCAGCTGGAATATGCCGGGCTCGGCACAAAGAACAGGCGGTGTCCAGGGGCATGGTGCTGACCACATCGTTGGTGCTGCTCATCTGGTCCTCGTATCAGGGTTGCAGCTCGTCGATAGTCAAGAGTCGTCGTGATGGAACGGTACGCATGGCGTAGTAGCGAGGCACAGCATGTAAAAACTAGCTAGCTGATTTTGATTTTAACGTGTGGGTGCCAGTGTGTTGTCGAAGTCATTGACAACCAGTGGTCCTACACGGCATACCTGCCGCTGTGTCACCACCGCTGGGCACGGGCTTGGAACCCGGAGCTCTGGCCCAGCCGTATTGTTGGAATACGGATGCAAATCGGGTGCTACTTCGAGATTGATGCAATGGAACCGTTGCTTTTTTTTCCTCCGATTTGTGTAAGTGGATTGAATATTTGCTAGTTTGGGGATGGTGAGATCAGCCGTTGAAAGTTAATTCAGAAAAGAAGAAAGAAGCTTAGCTTAGCCAAGGAAAAAGACGGTGAGATGAAAGACAGGCGAAACGAGAGACAGCGTCAAGCTAAGCGGCTATACGACGGGAGTGCGGTCTTCCATGATCCGTGCAAGTGCTTCGATGGTATCCGCAGGCAGCAGAATCTTGTTGCTGAGAGAGACTGAGGGTTCAGCATGCCGAGACTAGGACGGGGGCAATCAGGCGTGGCCAATCCTTCCGGCTGTGCTTTTCTTGTGTGTTCCTGTTGACCTGGTGCCCTTTTCCCGCGTTATCAGTAGGCCTGACGTGTCGATCTCAGGGCCAATCGCATGTCTTCTTTGTTTGACATGCATCGCTGCGATAGAGCGGCTTGTGAGGACTGGCCAAACAATAATTCCTCACTCTGTAACTTGGGTGTTGCCGCAGCCGAGGAAAGCGGGAGAACAGAGGCGGCGTCCCCTGTCCGTCACTTTGACAAGCATTGGCAGTTTGTACAACTTGGGCCATCCGATCCTGACGGGCGCCGCGGAAAGAGGCGTGTCGACTTTGCGGAGTACAGATGGAGACGGCGCATAGCTGAAGTCCATGATGTCAAAGTTGCTTGCGATCTTGAGCAGCCTTGATTCACTCGTCCCGGGGCGCTGTCAAGCGAAGCAAAGACGGGTTGACAATTTGGAGGGTTTCTTTGGTTAGCGCGCTGTCCAGGGGGTTACCTGGGGTCGCGGAAGTGCCAGCTGGGGCACCGAGGCGATCAAAAGATCTGGTACAGGGATCAGCAGGTAGGGTGCGACGGACAGGTGTTGGTCAAGCACCCTGGCGGCCCATATGCCGATAAGATGGAGGTTGTATCGGCAGCTTACCTTAAGTCGAACCAGGGTGCCTTAGTATGGTGTGGCATTCGGACCACCTGAGAAACCAAGGGGCCGTCCTGATGGTCCGTAGTCGTGTTCGGTGAGGTGGATCAATCGTATTCTAGGGCGAGTCCATGACGATAAGCGGTAGGTCAGGCTTCGCTTTCCTCATTTTACTGTACGAAGTGCAGCACGAGAGCCGGGCATGAGCGATGAAGCCAAACGCTGCAAAACACGACATTGTTGCATTTTCAAGCCCGCAAGCTCAGCCGGATGGAGAACAGGGTTCTGGGTGCGTGTTTGAACCGAGGTGTCTTGTCCATTGACTTCGGGCTTCATCTGAGCAGCAGTAGCATCGTCCCGAGTTGTGTTGGTTTGACTGATAGGTTTGACTGTCCCGGCGGGACAAGACGAGCGGAGCGAACGGGCCGGGTTTTCGGACTTATTGCTCTAATGAGGCACCGCTCCCTGAATAGAACATGACGGCGATTGTCGAACGGAGGGCACTCGGACTCGGACTCGAGCCTTCAACGAGGCAGAGACTTCAGAAAGACCAGAGTCAGTCCATCCCTTTCATGTTGGTGGGAAGTCCAGTTTCGAAGTACATAGCGGTATGGAAACGGCTGCTCTCCACTGCGGGTACAGTTTTGATTGCAAAGGGATGTTTTCGTGTGCTGGTTCCTGAATCAAGCAAGTCTGGCTGGTTCCAAGTCTTTGCTGAGATGGACCGAGTGAAGCTGTTGCCCCTCCCGCCCTCCGAGTGATGATGGTGCTAATGCAAGACCATGGAGGATGTGCAGTGGTAGTAAGCGCATGGTGCGGCAGGTGAGTTGCCCTCGAGTCGCGACTGTGGTAGGGTAAGGTAGGCTACCTTACCTCATGTATGTACTATGCAGCAGGTACTTGGATGCTAGCGGGATGAACCTACTGTAAGGAAGGTCGCTTGCGTGGAAGAGCAAGTGCAGCTCAAGGCTGCATCTGTACGCAATACATGAGCTGAGTACTGGGGTACTGAGAGTACCTAAGGAGCTGCATCTCATGCCCATGCCCATCCTCCGACTATTTTTGATGGTGTGAAGAAAGGGGGGGAAGAGGTGCGATCCGGCCGGCGCTAACAGTGGGAGGGAGGGGGGAAGAGGCTTGCATCTTAGGGCATCTCAGGTATCTCCTAAGGTACCTAGGTGAGGTAGAGTGAGGTGCTTTCCCATTCTCTAGGTAAACCTGACAGGTTGCCCCCATTGTCGCCTCGCCTAAGTCGCCTCCAATACCTTAAGGTAAGGTAAAGCAAGGTACCTAGAGCGTGATTCCCCTGGCTAGGCCTGACCTTACCTGAATGTGAAGAACGGCCAGGGTACGTATCTCACTGTTCAGGGGGCACCCCTCGACACCCTTCTCAGTTGCCTCGATTCTCCCAATTGTTTCTTCCAACTACCTACCTTACTCTCTCGTCACATCCTGAGGAACCTAAGGTGCCTTAGATGAAGATGCCCTGCCCTTCCATCCACACAGATCTGTACGCACACATGAACGCTCACACCCACATCGGCCAACGCCAACTGTTTGTACTCAGCGCAAGACAACAACCCCACCACCGCGGCCCTGACTACAGCGACCGGTCCATCCATCCCATGTCACCGTGCGTCCACTGTTGCTCTGGCACTCACGCAGCTGCCTACGGTGGTGTGTACGCGCATATGCAACATGCAGTACAGTACAGTAGCTCTGCAGCGTGAGGTACTGAGACCCCCCCGCAAGCTCAAGCTTCGTCAAGCCCGACTGCTTTGCGGATTCATGTTCGACTTGTGGGACAAGAAACCTGTTACTCCAGGGATTGGATTAGCCTCTTCAGGCGTGCCACAGCAAGAGATTATCTCAGCCGGCTGTCCCGTTCCTCTGGCCACTCGCTAGCGCCAACGGCCCCTTGGTCTGACAAGTCTCGCCGTCCAACTTTGCGCTACAGCTGTCGATACATCCTCATCCTGGCTGCCATCGCAGCTACAGAGGCACAAGCACAACCGCCCATGTACGAGAGGCACCGTACCACCCCTCCGTTCGACCCGGAAGAGCCCAAAGGTTCCCGATGGATGGACAGGCGTTCGGTACTCTGCTCTGTAGCTTGAGTCTCCTTCTGGGCCTAACACCGAAGGTCTACTTGGGCTTGGCTTGCCTGGCCTTAAAACTTGGCTTTTGAGACACGGCAGCATGCGTCTTCCGTCTGCAGTCATGGGCGCCACCAGACACGCCTCGCATGCTCGCAATCCAGGCCTCTTCAATGTCGTCTATTTGATGCCAAGATGTTGGAAACTGCACAATCGTCTCTCTGGGGGAACTTCTTGGGACGGAAAATGCGGCGGACGGAGTACGGCGACCCTCTCGTCGACTGCAGCTTCACCAGCCTCGGCCTTCCATTCGCCAGCCCCGACAACCCATCGTGGACTCGGCAACAGCTACCGCCATGACGTCGCCGTGTACCTGAGCGCTTCGGCCGAACTAGACCTGCAACTTGAAGCTCTGCTCTTCTCTGCTCCCACCTTTACCACCTATACAACATCAGCGCCTTGCCCATGCTAGGTACCTGCCTGCGGTTCAGTCGTCGTTTTGCGAGAGGGTGGGAGCTACATAGCAACCTGCCGAGGAACCGTTTTGCGCTACACTACCTGTCACCATCAAGGCTCAGACGACCTCGTTCTCGTAAGGCGTATGCAACTGCACCTGAGGCCGTCCAAGTCAGCTTGCTTCGATGAACAGCCAGCCCACTTACTTTTTCGTGGTTCGGCGATCTTCTACAGAGTATCCCTCACAGCCAGGGATTCATCCACGCAAAAACGCCTCGCTGCTGTAATCCTGCAACTTGGTTTGCCTGGCAAATTTTGTTTGTCTTGGAAGAGCCCTTATTGCATAGTGGCGTTCAATCGACTGCCCAATCATGTCTTCAACTTCGGTCTTTTCCGACGTTTTCATATCTGCTGCTCAGCGGACTACTGTGCCCCGGAAAAGCCGCAGAATACCTATCCAAGCGTTTGGATGTGCTCTCTCCTCTCCGTCTGCATATCGGCCGCTGGACGGCTCTTCTGTATCTCAAAGATTTGCGCATCTTGGGACCCGCTTCAACGGTCACGAACAGCACGATCGTGCCGCCGCTGTCTCAGTCACCTTGGATAACGAGTGCTATCCGCATACCGCCCACTCTCCCGACGCTCATTCGTCTGAGGGTTCGGTTCGCATGCCATGCTTCTGCCATGTCCACCTACCTGACGCCCAACTCTACCTGTGATCCCAGATGCCCTTGACAAGGTCTGGCCTCCCCTTCCTACTAGCCTGCTGCAGGCAACGGACATCCGGCCATGCAGCAAGCTAATACCAAGCTGTGGCTTATACGCCTGGCCATGACAAGACTGGAGTACCTGCCATGTGCAAGGCAGTCAGCACGACGCTGTATGTCATCTCAGCCGCCAGCCTACTCCTCCGGTGCCCGTCTCGCCCGAGCATCGATCGACTTGCCAAACCCAGGCCCGGTTCCATGTCAGAGCTCCAACTTTACCAACCAGCCGGGGCCGGCCGGAGTAGGAAGGTTGGCGTAAACACCATCTGCTCGCCTCCCGCTCTGGCCTTGCCAGCCCATCGCGTGGTATTCTTTTATAACCAACATCTTCTTCCCTCCTCAGACCCTGATTTTGAGACCTCACTCCTCATCCCATCCGCCTCTCGCTTTCTTTGGTCCTTCCCCTTGCATACGCGCTTCCTTTCTCCACTCGTTCGTTGGAAGAGTCTCCCCTAATCACTTAATACAAACCTACTAGGCCTGGTCTGTCTAGTTAGGAACGCCCATCATGGTTCGATCTCTGCTTGCATTGGCTTTTGCCAACATTGCCCTGGCCGGAACGGTCACCTACAACTGGGAGGCTACCTGGGTTAACACGAACGGTGGAAAGAACGTCACGAGGCCTGTCATTGGTATCAACGGACAATGGCCTTGCCCCAAGATCGAGGCCAACGTTGGTGATACCATCGTCGTTCACCTGACCAACAAGCTTGGCAACCAGACGACCGGTATCCACTTCCACGGTATCGATCAGATCAGCACCAACTGGATGGACGGCCCCAGCATGGTCACCCAGTGCCCTCTGCCTCCCGACTCTTCCATGACCTACTCCTTCACCGTAAGTGGGAAACACAGCTTCATGAATTAAAACAAGAACTAATACAACAAACAGGCCAACGCTGGCGGAACCTACTGGTACCACTCCCACAACATGGGCCAGTACCCTGACGGCATGCGCGGCCCCTTGATCATCCACGACCCTCAAGACCCCTATGCTGGACAATACGACGAGGAGTATCTCTTGACTGTGTCTGACTGGTGAGTTATCCGCGCAGATCTCCAACATGTGGCGTATCTAACATCATGCAGGTACAACGACCAGAGCATCCCCTTGGTCCAGAAGATGCTTGTGCCGTCCAACGCCCATTTCCAGCCGCCCATTCCCAACGGTATCATTATCAACGACGGCGCCACGGCCAACTACAAGTTCGAGAAGGGCAAGACCTACCGCTTCCGTGTCATCAACTACGCCGCCATTGCCTCGTTCATGTTGCACTTCGACTCTCACGATATGAACTTGATCATGATTGATTCGGCCTACATCAAGCAGAAGCTCACCTACCAGATCCGCATCACCCCCGCCCAGCGCTACGACATTCTCATCAAGTGCATCGACCGGGATAGCCGCAACTACCCCTTCCTGATCTCTGCCGACATCAACCGTGACTGGTCCAACAAGGCTCTGGACCAGTCATGGCCCTTCAACGCCACCGGCCAGTTGGTCATGGATCAGAGCAAGCCCTTCACCACTGATTCTGTCGCGGAATGGAAGCCCTCTGACGACTCCGTCTACGAGCCCTACGGCGACGAGGCCATCCTTCCCGACGCCACCACGACCATCCAGTTCAACTGGCAGTTCTGCTTCGACAGTGCCGGTATCCCCCGCGCCTGCGTCAACGGCAGCCCGTACGTCGACCAGAAGGTTCCTACCCTGTACACTGTTGCCTCCACCGGCGAGAACAACACCAACCCTCTCGTCTACGGCGCCGTCCACCCCTTCGTCGTCAGCTACGGCGAAATCGTCGACATCGTTGTCAACAACAGGGATGAGGCTGTCCACCCTTTCCACCTTCACGGTCACCACTTCCAGGTCCTGAAGCGCCCTGCCTCCGGCACTGGTGACTGGCCCGGCGCCGACCGCGCTCGCCTGAACCAGAAGCCTCCCCGCCGTGATACCGTCTCCGTCATGGGCAACTCGTACGCTGTGCTGCGCTTCGAGGCCACCAACCCTGGCGTCTACCTCTTCCACTGCCACATTGAGTGGCACGTCGAGATGGGTCTGACTGCTACCATCATCGAGGCTCCTGAGATGCTCCGCAACCTCACTGTCCCCGATGACCACCGCGCTGCCTGCGCCAAGCAGAACATTCCTGTCGAGGGCAACGCCGCTGGCAACACCGAGGACGTGCTTGACCAGACGGGCATGAACTTGACTCCTCCCGTCAGCTATGTCGGGTAAGTCCATACTCAGGATCCCCTTTTCTCTTGCTCACTTGAGGCTAACCAAAACCCCATAGTTCCACCTACGTCCCTGCTGCCGCCGCCGCCCCGGCCCCGGCTCCGGCTGCCAAGCTCCGCTCCCGCGTCGTCCGCAAGACCCTCTGAGAACGAGGCCTCAAGCACCCGAGGACACTGCGACATAAAAGCACACCCGCACACATCTCTTCACTTCTCTTATTTTCATATCCCGAATGAGTCTCCGTACCGTTCTTGTACATAGTACCCATGATAACCATGTGGATATGCAAGCTCAAACCCCTTTTTTGTGTATTTCCCCATTTTCCTTTGTTGTCCGGAAGAGAGAGAGCAGGGCCTGTCGGTGGAGTAATGTTGTAATCGCACCAAATTCACTCCGTTACCTGGGGCGCATCTGGTAGATTGACAGACCTCTTCCTTATTGTAGATGATGGTGTGGAGTATAGGTAGATAGATAGTCGTGGGGGGATAGTAATGAGAGCTGAGGTTGAACCTCAAATGTCGAGATATGGTGCTCCTTTTGTGACTGCGCTTGTGATAGTCTTTTCGTGATCCCTATATGTGTCAAAGGTAGTCTGGGTTAGAACGTATGTGAGATGAATATTGAGTAGTAACCTTCCACGGATGTCAAAACTCTATCATCAACACTCCATGCTTATGCTGCATCGCACAGACTTGCACTTGTCTCCCTCAATTTGTGAGAGTCCCAACAGCAAGTAATGAGATTCGAGGCGAGAAATTTTGAGGAGAAGAGACGGAGACAATGAAACCTGATCTTCGACCAGTACTTAATTGAGATTTGACTGAAGAGAAGTGAAATTCTTACACTGCGGCGATGAACTTCACGCCCTCGACTAAGATGACAAGGAGCCCTCAGAACTTCACTCAAGGGCTTCGTTTTGGGCCTCAGAGCTGGGAGCCACCTCATTGATTGCCATACAACAGTTCTTCCAAACACGGCAAACGGAAAGAAACCTCTGCATGTGAGGAGGGAACCAGCTCAACGAGTCCGATGAGCCTCACTCATGCTTGGGCACTTTTCACCTCATCTCATCCAAAGACCATCATCATCCGAAAAGAGACAAGTCTTACTCCACTAAGAGCAAAACTCAACAAAAACATTCATCACATTTGCCCAATTCGATGACAATGAATGAGACCGACAGAGGGCTACTTCGCGAATGTTTTCGGCGCGTTCTCCAGTCCATCACATCACGGCGTCTCATTCCGTTTTCCAATGGCGTGCGAAGGTGTCAACGTAAGAGATGTGGGAACGACATGAAGAAAGAAGTGTTCCGGCGGGCGATCGGATTTGATCCCCACTCCCGAATCCGGGTGCACATCGCGAAATCGGTATGAGGAATCTCACTTGATGTAGCATATGCAAGGTTTCATTGATGAGGAGGGGACATCCGGGCCTCGCGGCGTCCCGTCTCTTTGACGAGCCGCAGCCGTGATCGTCCTGTGAGTCGTCCGGACGAATGACGAAAGACGCGTCGGTCCGCGGACAGCCGTCGGCCGCGCAAAAATGGTTTCCGCGGCGGCGGCGGCAGCGGCGGGAAGGGGCCAGGAAACCGAACGTTTGCCCGACGAGAGATGGTCGTGGGATGACGGAAGAGAACCCGATCTGCTGCTCCGTCCTGATGTATGTCTCTTGTCTCGTGTCTTTTTTCAGGTTTTCTGGCAAGCTGAAACGGGGATTCGACAGTGGGAGCGAAGCGGCTCGGATGAAAGGTGGCGCAGAGGGAGGGCGAAAGCGAAGCCTCGGATGAACATGTTGCCCGTCACTTCAAACGAGGGATGGATGGTAGTTTTCCGTATGGCTGGCCCATGCTCCGAATTTGTCATGCTCTCTCGTGACCGCGATTCTTGCGAGCTGATGGAATCGTGTTATGTGCTTTCTCACTTCTTGCAGCGTTGGTGTGACGCAGGATTTTGTCGTTGGCTTGTTTTATGTGTTCGTGTTGTAGATTCTAGCGCTCTCGTGGGTGGTGCGCTAGACGTTTGAAAGAGATGGGTGAGGGCGTGTGTGAATTCTGGCCGTTTCCTCATGATCCGATGCTGAAAGAGTTCAGGGTATGAAAAAGCGTGTACGCGCAGATTTCGATGGATTTCTCGGATCCTTGGTCATGGTGAGGTGCTGAAAGGGGTTGAAACAGCCCAAGAAAGCTCTTTCTGGGTAGTCTGCCACCATGACAGCCTATTTGGAAGCGTCGCTTTTCGCATGATGAAGCCATTGCAGCAAGTGTTCGTGATATTGATGCTGAGACTGTGGGATCCGATGTTGGACAGGAATCTTAGAGGGATGAGGCTGAGGGAGCAGGGAGTTGACGATGGCCGCTTTCGTGTTGAGGGGGGAGGAGTGAGGCGGAGCCGCGGCAGGACCGACATCCGGCGGAAACACCAAAGCCGGACTAGAGGTACTCCAGAATCATGAGGGAGATGGTGTCATCGTGGCTCGTCTCGGGGACGTCGTTGACTGGTTGGGGTTCCATTTTGTCGTGAGACTAATGAAGGATTTAACTTGTTGAAACGAAGAAAGCGACAAGAGAGACAATGGAGAAGGAGGGAAAGGGCACAAATGTCCGGCAGACAGTGTGAAATTGCACCGAAGACGAAAAGGAAAGGCGCTCGAGTTTTCCCACACGGTAAAAGCTGATAGAGGCAAGAAGGAAACAAAAACACCACGGAAACGAAACTTTTGCCACCGTGCCGGTTGTTATATACCTTCAGGCCAGAGGTTTCTGGTCGGGGGGCCGGCCCTCTAGGAAAGACAGTGCGACGAGACACACATACCTTGCACACCGCTGACCTGCATCCTTTGGAACATGAGAGAGCTTTCCCCCTGCTTTTTTTTGCTTTTGGTCGGTTCACGGTACTATGTGGTGCGGGAATGCGAGGTACGTGTGAGCTGCGCGCTGCCTGTCTATGCTGTGACATGTCCCAGCTCGCAGCTTGCTCTCACCCTCTGTGTGTAATGCGCATGTGTGTTGTCGCCTCTCTCAACAGAAAACACCTAATTAGGGAGGCAAGAACCAGTGGGGGGGACAAGCAAAGACCGCAGAATTGGAAACACAAAAGAGAACCGGGGAGAAGAACGCACATACACGAGGTTCGTGACAGACGTTGGGCAAGTACCACGGAGAGGTCCCGAAGGTTTGGGATAGACTCGGTTGAGGGGGTGGAACGGGTACGCAACGCTTGGAACTTTTTGAGGTTTGTGTGAAGCAAAAGAAAGAAAGAAAGAGAGAGAGAGATAGGAAGGTGAGGGCAGGAAGGAAAGCAGTACGACGGTGAGACAGAGACAAGCAGGACCGACAAGAAGATACCGGTCGTTTTTTACTTCCGACCTCGTCTCTCATTAGTGATCTGAAGGCGGCAACGAATGGTAGAGCAAGTGAGTTGTCCGTTTTGCCTTGCTGAGCGGACGCCTTCGTCGTCACATTACAGCTTGTGCCGCACGGCGGCGGGGCGGGTAATACGGGGGCGCGGGCGATTATCCGTATGGACCGCAACGGCGGCGGTGGATTGGGTGCTGAAGTCGTTTTTCTTGTCTGCAAGACCGGGGGGCTGTTCGTCTCCCGGAGTAACAAGGAACAGGCTTCCCCGTTCAAACCAGGATTGGACCAGAAGGCGGAAGGATCTTTGTTAGTGCTGCTGCCGGAGAACGGCGGGGGGAGGCGAGAACCTTGGACAGCCGGCGACGGCAGGATGGCTTGCTTGAAAGTCTCTATCTCTACCTATCTGCTCTCCTCAGTGACAGGATCCCGCCAGCTACGCCAGGGTTTGAGAAGAAAGTATGTCCAACCTTCTCTCACCGCAAGAGGGCTGGCTGACAAGTGGCAGGTTGTGTTTGGAGGAGTTGAGAGAAACCTTGGCTTCCAGTCTTGTCTTCCTGTATAGTTTCTTTTTCTTCTTCTTCTCTCCAACCTCTTCCTGCGTTTCCTGCGTAGATGTTCCTGTCCGCTCCCCCGCTCACGCCCTCGCCCAGCCCGGCGGGATGGAATATCCAACGCCCAAGAACTCGGGAAACCTCTTCTAGACATCACCACATTCCCACGTCCCTAAACCAATGTCTCCGTAATACATCAACTTTCTTTGCTTTTTGGGTCCAAGCGGCAAGTCCCTCTGCTGTGGTACCGGAGTGCTAAACAAAAAGGCGGGACGAATGACGGGAAGACGGGATGCTAGCGGAACCCGTTGAGGAGCCCGTCGTGGGAGAGGAAGAAAGTCCGTGGCTTCCCGGCCGGAGATTCGTGGAGGATGGTAACAAAGACGGAATATCTTGGAAGACGGACGTTCGACGTGTTCACGGATGCAAAAAGGTTCTGGTTCACGGACAGGAAGCTAGGGTGTGGGCAAGGTTGGGGGTGTGAGAAGAAGATTAAGAGATGATCTGCTTTGTAAACAATGTTTTCTTGGACGAGCAAACAGTTGGGCATCAAAAAAGCAATGTCGGATGCTTTTTCTTTCCTTCTCTCTTACTGCCTCTTTCCTCTAGTGCTTGCGTTGGTCGGTTTCGTTTCTGGTTTTGCTATTACCACAAACCTGGGAAACAACAGAGAGGGTCTGACCGGGGAGGCAGCCAGCGCACCAGTCACTCGGAGAGAGGAAGACAAGGAAAGTTGAGTCCAACAAGCCAATGAGAAAAAGAACAGCTCAACCCGGGCAGATTTCAACTCTTATCCAGCCACTCAGAAGCCACAGAGAGGAAAGGAAAGAGTGCGTGAGACATGCGCGGGCACTTGTGTCAGAATATGTACGCCTCGGGAATGGCTGAGCGGCGCGCACAACCGCAACCTCCTAGCGTCGAGTAGGAAAGAGGGGCGTTCGCGAAGAACAGACGTCTTCTGCGTGTGTGTCTCTGTGGGAGAAAACCTCAACGACCATAGATGGTCTCTTAGAGCTAACGATTGGATATTCGGCCTCAAGGTTGAGCCGTCCGCGGTGAAGAGCCAGCAGTCCGCATCCCGCGCGCATCCTGTGAGACGGACAAACTTAGGCAAGAGAGAAACAAGAGACGGCTTGCGTAAGCCACGGCACCAATGTTTCCAGCTGTCGAGGAAAAGCAAGATGACGTTCACGAAGATACGCTGACAATCCTGGTTGGATGAAGTTTCGACTCCTTCGTGGCGAAGGAGTAAGCAAGTGGTAAGCAGATTGGAAGAGCTTCTCAGTGGTTATTGGTAACGCAACTCTGGCATTAGTCTTGGACTTGATTGCAACGTTCCCGGTGGAACGATCTGGAGTTGGTTCCTCGCAGTCTCAATGTCATGATATCGGGGAGATAAGACTCAAGACGTGGACCAGATGCCAAGCCATTGCGTCCGAGATAAACCTCGACCTGAAAGGTTCTAGGAGAACCTCCAGCTTGGGTCCGACAATCTTATCGTCCCATCGTACGACGTGGTAGCGCAAGAGCTGCCAGTGACTGATTCAGTCCAGAGCCGTTCCGTGGCGCCGACACGGCGGGAAGGGCCTTGTCTGATTGAGTTGGATCTCGCAGGAGATGAACGCACAGAGGGGCGTGTCAGATTGCAGAAGAAGAACGAGAGAAGTTGGTCCATGGATCCGCCCTTGGGCGTGGAATCCTCACCAACGACGAAGAGGAAGAGACACCGGGGTTAAGACAGCTAGCAGGTTGACGCCCGATGTTCAGCCAGACATGAGCCAACCAAGTAAGAGCAAGCCAAGACCGATGTTCAGGCGGTTGTACATGGACATGCCCGAAGTTCAGATTCATTGCTGGCGGTTCGCGCTGATGCCCGTTGATGAGGCTGAAAACCACGGGCACTGGCCTATGAGTTGCGGTCTTGTCAGGCCCACAGGGCAGAAGGAGTGCTCACCACAGATGCTGAGACACCGGAGATGCGACAGAAGCAGAATAGAACAGATGAAAAGCGTTGAAAGACGGTCAAGTATCACAGCACTTTGCCGCAAGGCGTGGTTAAGGCTGACGGAAAAGGTGATGCTGCTCTGCCTAACACCGCCTACATGGGCCAAATTGGGCCTTCGACGTCTCGGCCGAACAGGCAGAGCATGCAGCCATGCCAATCTCTCGTTCTACTATCCACTCGGATCGACCGCTTGAGAAGTGATAAAGCAAGCCCCGAGGGCTACAGATGCGGCGTGTCATCTCGGGTAGGGCGCCAAGGTCATTGGTGACAAAGACATGTGTTCCTTTGGGTTCTTCCAAGTCTTGACTTTGAGCCCCGCAGATCCTCTGATCCTTCGACTGTAGTTGTTACCGCCTGGAAGGACAAGGTTTGATCCTCGGATGCAGTGCAAGACTGGGCTGAAGAAAGAAGAAAGTGGTTCCCAACGCCATGGTCAATGTTCTGAGAAGCATGTCAAGTAACGCGGGCCGGTAGTGGTTCAAGGTGAAAAGCTACCAGCGACCCCCAACGGAGGAATTCTGCATCTCGAGGATGCAAGACATCCTATCTCAGAGTCATTAGAAATCTCCATAGGCCTTTACCGGAGGGAGTTGATTCCGGTACCAAAAGATGCACCAGAGACTGCAGCCATGATCCAAAGTGTGCAGCAACTAAACATGCAGCTTCGTCTCCTCTGTATCAGGCCGGATGGTCAAGCAGAAACCTGCTCCCTTGAACTCTGAATTTGTTCCCGCGGCTGACAAACTCCAAACTGAAGAGCAAGTCTTTCCGAGTCCGACGCGCGCGCGGTTGACTATGAGTTGCAGAGCTGCTATTTGGAGAGATGCGCTAGCCGCGGGGGAATTTGATTGCCGGGGTACGGGGTTGCTCCGAAGCAAGTACGAGGAAACTGTCTCAACTAGGCCGGGAGAAGATCCGGGTGCTAGTCTCTCCTTGACTCCGAGAGGCCGTGGGGAAAATGCTTGGCCACGGTGGGTGTTGTGGAAATTGCTCGGCGGTGCGGGTGTGAACCTTTAGGTGGGACAAATGGATGTCCGCCGTATCGGCGGGCCCACGGCGCCACGACATGGAACGTAGCAGCACGAGAGAACAATGAGGCCATTCTGGCGGTGGCAGGAACAGCGGATTTCCCCTGTTCGACTCATAAGCAGTGAGACCAAGATAGGTGTTTGGCAACAACCTCGTGCTTGATTATACTCACCCCTTGGTGAAGATCAACCAGGGAGAGGAACCACTGGACTGGGAAGGTAATTAGGCGGCAGGCGTTTGTGGTCGCACAAGAGCGTCACCATTCCTGGCGTTCGAACGCATGCGAACGATTTGGTTTTGGCCAGGGTTCCGGTTCCTTCGCTGCTGCAGAGCCGCGGGGATGGATAGCTGGGTCATGATTTCTAAGATATGCAGGCTTCGGTCTGGACGACCCAAGGGAGCAGCACTGGCTTGGCCGGGATACGCCTATCGACATCACCACAGCCCACTCGACGTCTTCGGATGGGGATGGTAAGGGAATAATCAGGTAGTCTTACCGCCCTGGTGAGATTGCCGGCTGAGATTAGGCGCGCTAGATGGACGAAGCAAGGCACGCCATGTGCAGGCTTGGTCGGACGTCCGAAAGCTGCCGCAGGGCCTGAGATGGGCTGAATCGCTTGCTGAGTGGACAGTGTTAGACCCTCTCTCAATCGAGGTCGCCTTGGGCACTCGCCTGGGCACAGCTCTTGCGCGCTTCTGGGACGCAGGCCAGATAGGACGGAGCGGCTGTCGCAAATGTTGCAGCCCAAGGTTGGAGGTTCGACTCATCACCGCAAGCCCCGGATGGGCGGATGGAGGCTAGGTCTGGGATACCGGGAGCGGCAGCGCAACGTTGGACTAATTTCGGGATTGAGGAGCAGCAGGCCAGACCGGAAGTTCGGTGCTCGTAGCAGCCACGGTGGATTTGACTGCCGTACTCGGACCTGGAGACAGTGACAGAGTCGCGTCGTGTTCCAACTGGACCCTTTGGGGGCGGCTTCCCGATGACAAAGTCCGGATGGCTGGACGGGGGCCGGCAATGATTGGCGGGCGACCGAGGCTGAGACTGGTGGGCAGCACCTTGTACAGTGGCCCTGTAGCACACCTCACTGCTGGAGGGTAGGATGACGTTGGAGCCTGTATCATGGACAGGTTATCTGTACCGTCTTGCCGTCCCCCTTGGGGCACAAGGTGGTTTGAATCCGAAGGTGGTGCCGAGAGAAGGGGGATGAAAATAAGCCTATTGTGGAAATGCGATCGACTGACACCATTGCCGTTCGGCGCATGCAAGGCTCTGCCGGTTTGGCTCGAGGGATGAAGAACAGCCATGAGATGACAGGGCGCCGATTCCGATCGGCTGGCCTGGCCTGGCAGACACCTGTCGACTCATTCGGGCGGCTTGGCCATTTGTTTCTAAGACGGGCGGCCGATACGCGATAAACGATACGGTCGGCCGGGCCAGAGCAGACCCTCATCATTCGGATTTCTTGTTGAAAGTTGCGATGGACACGGGGCTTGATGGGCGCGGCGGCACACCGGCACACCGGCACCTGGCCAGAATGCCATCCACTTGCGAGAAGCATTCATTGGCCGTCGAGCCAAGCCATCAGTTCTATTTCCGTGGACCGGACCTGACCTGGCCTGCACCGCAGGGCCTTTTTTTTTGCTTCTGCTAGCCGTTAGTTGCGTTTCGCTTCGCCTTGGGCGACCGTTGAAAGTAATGGTTAACTGGCATCCAGGCTAGTGAAAAGAAGCATCGCATAGCATCGCATCGCAGACTAGGTATGTAAGCTACCTTGGTGCTTGCCCAGTCTGAAATGGAGTCGAACA
The DNA here is from genome assembly GCA_014705045.1 of Colletotrichum theobromicola. Taxonomy (NCBI): domain Eukaryota; kingdom Fungi; phylum Ascomycota; class Sordariomycetes; order Glomerellales; family Glomerellaceae; genus Colletotrichum; species Colletotrichum theobromicola. Next base: position 43,225 of record JABGLZ010000186.1, on the reverse strand, counting down.
AGGCAAAACAAGGAAGGGAGAGCATCTGCTGCGGTTGTAAGGTGAAAATGGGGGTGGACTGAAGACAGGTGTGGTGTGTAGCAAGGATGGACCAAGGTGAAGAACCTCGACTGACACTGCTGTCTCCTGTGTGAGTGATCCTGACAGAGAAAAAAAGGGACGGTATTACCTTACCTAGGTACCGTAGGTATGAAAGGTGAGTGGTTGTCCGGGGCGGGATTGCCCATGTTCCCGGGCGCGGGTCCGCGGTAAGTCACCTCAGTCCATTCCCCCTATCCAACCCGACTCGTCCAAAGACACTGGGCCGGCCTTAACCCGCGGGAGGCGGTCGTTGGGGCTTGAATCATGCTGTAATCCACTGTAGCCGTCCAGTGAAATGGCGGTGGTGCCTGGTAGCCGGGGGCAACGGGAAGGGAAACTGGCGGAGCGCCCTCGGGCGTCAGAGGCCGCTAAGGTTTTGGAAGAAAGGTGCTACGGAAAAGCACCACCTAAGGTACGGTAGGCGAAGGATTGGAGTGCCCAAGCAAGTGCCCGTACGGTCAGGGTAAGGCACCTGAGGTAAGGTGAGGTGAGGTCGTGAGTGCGTCCCGGACACCGTACCTACGCCGTACCTACACATTGACAGACGGGCTTACCGGCGATTTTTCCATTGGTTCAACCTGCGACGAAACGGCGCTAGAAACCTCTCGTACAATCCTTTTCCTCGTTGATTTCTGTTCCATGCTCTATTGCCCTTACAAGCATGCCACACGGCAGACCTCATCCTCCTACATCCTGTCAGAGGGGCTGTACAGAGGTGTAAATCCTGATTCTTTCTCTGCTGGCATAAACGACCTTTTCTCCCTGAGTACGGTTGCATGCGTGTACTAAGCGGCAATATGAATTCAATCCTGCATCGATCGCTATGCAAGACCAAAGTGATTGGGAACCAAACGGCGGCCGCCCTATTCCTATTTCGAGCTGTAGTCGTACACGTCGACGACTCTCGCTCAGACGCCAGAATCTGGTGCGTCTCCAAACATGGCGATCGTCGTTGATAGTCTACCGTGGCCGAGGCAGCGTAGAGCCAGTCCTGGGCCGTCTCAATTACGGGCTTCCGCAGAGCATCACCGCCGCCTCAGATATCAGTCCACTGATATCTTTGTACGCCGCCCTGCGCCGACGGCCGTTGGGCCTAAAGAGGGTCAAGAGCCTAAAGAGGCTTGGGGCAGTAGCGCCGTGTGCTTGGCTCTGCATACCAGACTGTCCGTCCGCAACGCCCACCTGAAAATCGGTCGTTACAACCACTGGGCTCCATTGCTTTCACTCTCCCTTTGGCAGTATTCCATGACTCTGTAGACGCGTGCTCTGCCATGAGCGGCAGATGGCCCTGAGAGTTATCCACAAGCCGCACCGCTTCCCGCAGCCGGGACGCCACTTGCCCCGAAATACTGCATCGAGGAGGGGTCTTGTTCTCGCCCTGTGTCCATTGCCATGGGACATAACCAAATTATTGAGATGATTGACCACGCCAGGAGAGGCATGCGTACCGCACGCTGTACACAGCACGCGTTTGGGAAGCTGGCGATTTGTACGAGCCGACTAATGCCACCCCTCAATCCCTCTCGGGAGGCATTGCATGGCATCGGTATCCACGCCCCCTTGACCCGGCGCTTCTCCAAGAGGAAGTTCAAGATATCTTAATCCCAGCAGCCAGGGCCAGACGTTTCGCTCAATGCTGGGAGCTGGGGATGGCATAGCAAACGAGAGAAGAAAGGAAAAGGCGTGCAAACTCTACTTGGTAATCAGGTAAGAGCCGTTGCAAGTTGCTGGCCATCTCAACGCCCAAAAACCTTCCTTGGAGTGCGAGAGCGAATTTGAGACCAGACGTCGAATCACAGGGCTGCCGGGTGCCGTGCAGCACCTCAGACCGTAGACTGCAGCTTGCATCGGCATGTCTATGGGTGCGGTCTTGGGTCTTGGGTCCCAGCCTTGGCAATGGGCAAGACATGTGCAAGCCTGGATAGCTATTGTAAGCAAGCTCGTTGCATAGGGCTCCGAGTGGCAGCAGAGATGAGCTTTGATTTCATTGCCCGTGACCGTTGCCGTCGGACCGTCGAGTCGGGTCCCGCTTGCGGCTTCCAAGCACTTCTGGAAGAAGAGGCAAGCGTCGTCGGTGCTTCAAGCTGTTGGAACAAAATAAGGTGCTGGCGAGAGTTGCATCTTAGAGCGAAAGGCCCAAGATGGAGGACCAGGGCAAGGCGTCAAGGTGAAAGGACGCGGAAGCCGTGTCTGTTCTGTCAGTGTACCGTCTTTTTTGCCATCCAAGTGTTTCCCGTACAGCACCCATGTACGACACGGCTTTCGGACGGAAACCGAATCCCCCTTTCGAGGTAAGCGGTGCGGTACGGGTGCGGGGCGAGGCGACGCGAGATCGGTGCTGGCCTCTGCTGACGCTGGACGTTTGGCTAAGGTAGTGTTCTTGGTCTGATGAACGTGTGCTCCGGCCAGGGAGAATTTGTAAGGTAAGGTAAGGTATACGCAGGTTGCTTTGGAGCAAGCCAGTATTTGCGCGCGCGTGTTTCCGGTGAAGTCGTTTCGTGGTCCCCACTGTGCCTTACGGTAGACGGAATGGAGACAAGGAGAACGACAACGAGGACGAAGGCGACGCGGACAGGGCTCTGCCTGTCTGGCGGAGGAGTCGAATCGATTGTCGCGCGGTCAAGAAGCGGTCCATGGAACAACATGACAGGGCCATGGCGTTGACGAGAGTGGCGTGGCGTGGTACCTATTGTAAGGCACGGTACGGTATGGGTGCTTTCAGAGGAGCACGGAAGGAGCGAACACCAAACATAGGTACGGATACCCAAGATAGGCACGATGGTGTGGTAAGGTAGCGTGCAAGGTGTGGTGTGTTGTTGGGAGGAACGATACGATCTGCGTGGCCCGCTCAGCTAAGGCGTGGGCTTCAAACGGGCTCCCCAGATGGCTCCAGATAATAGGAATAAGCGCAAGGAGAAACGAAGCCAGGCGGGACCCCTTGCCTTAGCACTTGACCTTAATGAGCTTAGATGCGGAAAGGGGGGGGAGCGAGAGCCAGAGCCCTGCAAGACCGTGTGGCTGCTATGCGTTATCAGGGATAGCTTGGCCCGTGTACGGAGTACCTTACCTTAGGCCATCGCGGCGTGTTAGTGCTGGTGCCGGGTGTTTGTGTTCCTTCGAGGCTAGAAGTCGGCTGGCTTTGCGAATGAGTACCTACTTTAAGGTAGGTAGGCGAGGTGGAATGGGCGTATGAACATGGACACTTGGTCGTTCACGTACCCAAGCATGGAAAGGGGTCTTCCCGGAATATCCATGGCCCGCACCGCAGCAGACCGTGACCTGGCACCACCACACCACATCGACCCTCGAGCAGTGTTAGTGGCGAGTGCTAAGGGACTGGCCGACCTGAGTGCACCTAAGCAACTAAGGTAGTTGGCGCAGGGCAAAAGCACGTACGACGCGTGGGCAGTTGCTTTCCCCCTTTACTTTCCGCTTTGTACTCTTGACCGTCTCTTAGCCTTTTCCGACTTACTAATTACTCCCGTCGCTAACGTCCAAGCCCTGAAGCAGCGGAGCAGCAAAGCAGCTGCTATGCGGCTACACGATGCGTCTAAAGAAAGGAGGAAGAGGGTCGTGATGGAGAACCTAGACTGACTGGCCACTGACCAGGTAAGGCTAAGGCACCTCGAGGTAAGGTAAGGTACCTTCCACTAGGTGCAAGGCACCCTTACCGAGATTCCCAGGGCAGCAGGAACCCACCTTCCCACTCAGGCAAGTACATGAAGCGATGTACCGGCCCCACCAAAACTGCCGTCGAATTCCCCGAATCGGTACCCTCTCAGCACGTATCAGGGTGAGGTGAGGCAAGGCGCCGCACCACATCGCGGCCCCCATTGCACCGCTGTGCTTGCCGCAGGCCGAGAGACCCACATTGCTAATCGGAGAACCCACTATTATCATGATTTCGTGCTGAAGACGGGAAGCAGCAACTGGTTGGTGCAACAGACTGAGGGAGGAAGGAAGGAGGGAAGGAAGGAAGGAGTGAGGTGGACTGTGATTGCCTTCGTCGTATTAGACCAGGTACCTAAGGTAAGGCATGCTAAGGTAAGTTAATAGCAATGTACCTCACCAGCTCGAATTGCAGAAAAGGTACATTGCGCTTAGAAATACCGTGGATGAGCCGCAAGCCGCACACAGCCACTCACCTCCCCTCCCCTTCCCTACCTAGGTACCTACCCTGCTCTTGCCTGCCCCCCATTTGTCCGGCTGGACGTCAATCCTTCACGCGGCTGTCGTCTTTTTCCGACCTCAATTCAACATCATCCGCCAATTTGCTGCCATCTCGACATTTACGACAACGTCGATACGCATTCCATCAGCGGCCGTCAGCGACCCCATCTCAAATCCTGCTATCGTCCCCCTTTTTGCGCCAAAATCATGATCGTCCATTGGCCCTAAGACTGCCCCGGGAGGGGGGCGTGGGGCGTGTCTGTTTGGTTTCTATCTCTGGCTTCACCTCGCTTTGGCAATGTCCTTGGGGATGTCCGTCGGACAAAGCGTCGCCCATCGTCCACCCCCGCAACCCACAACACACAATCCACACAACGCGCCCGCCCGCGCGACCAACACCGCAGCGCACCGCGCACCCAGGCTTGTCAAATCCGATTTACCCTGTCTGCTTTTCCATCTGCGCCTCTATCGCCTCTGCCTGCAGTGCATAGCATCCTCGCCGACCAGCCTGCAGCCCGCCCAACACACAGTCCGAGAATCAAACAGGGCCCATCACCCCGGATCTGCCCCCTCGACCCGTGGGGATTCCGGTCCGCCCGCTGTGCGAGACCTCCGAGGACTGACCACCGTCTATCGCTGTTGCTGTTGCAGCCAGGCTCGTATTTGCGGAGTTTCACCCGACCGTTTTTGCTAGTGCGCCGCCTTGCTACGCTGCGTGGCCGTGTTTCGCATCTTCCATCTTGCTTACCATCTTCAGCGCTCTCTCACGCCCTCCAGTGCAGCCTCGAAGTGGTCCCGTCTCTAGCCTGGGATGTCGACAGCGTCCCTCCAGGTTCAGGTCCTTTCGAGAAGCATCGAGACCACCCGATGACCTGACCCAGCAACTTGACTGCCAGGCATCACGCCTTCACCAAACATTGCCTTAATCGACCTGTCTTCTTCTCAGACCCGTTTCATCCCAGGCGATCTTCCTACGGCGCCTAACATCTCGGAGATCGAAACTCCATACCCTCGCAACTGCCATCTTAGGTCCCTCGAAACTCTTCTTGTTAGGTAGATCGTCGTATTGCTGCTTCGCCTGCCTACATACCTACCGTATTCAGGCCATGGCTGCGGCCTGTATGCTTTTGCTGGAATCGTGGTCCTGGGCAACCCGCAAGTGGCATCACGTCATGTCTGGTCCAGCTGGCCTTGACATGCCCCACGGACATGCCCAGTCACTGCTTACTTCCAAGCACAGTCCTAGATGCGCGCTGTCAAGAACACCCCGATACCTGGGTACAAGAAAAAAAAAAGTCCACGATCCACCCTCCCTCGCTCTCCCCCCATGCCGTTCTGGGTGTGTGCATTCGAGAGCGAGCGGAATAGAGAGACAGAGTGAGAGTGGGAAAGAGAGGGTGCGTGAGAGATATTGGCAGAATGAGTGAGCAGAAGCCGTGTGTTTTGCCCTGCTCCGCTCGAATTGCTGCGTTGCGGCGTATTTTGGTCCTTTCTGCGTCTGTCCGCTTGTCCGTCCTCACCCCAGCACAGAGGAACTGGCGCAAGAAAGCCCGTGTGGCGGCCTCGATCGCTTGCCCTGAACCAATGGGCCTCGACCGATGCGGCAAGACACTGAAAATCATCCGTCAGCTTCGGTCACCGAGGAAGCTCAGGGCCGGACTCACGCTATCCACCCGGGCAAGAAAAGGATGGGCCAAGTGGGCACCAAGGGAAGGGGTGCGAGGGGGTGTGGCTCTACATGGGACGTCTTCCGTCCACCCCCTTCAACCTCACTCCCTCTACCCAGCATGTGTTGCAGGCCATGTTGCAATTCCGCTATCCATCAGCCATGACATTGACAGCTGGGTTGATTATTTCGGGAGGAGGGTCGGTTGTTGGCTTTGGTGTGCACACCCGCTGCCTCGAGACCATCTCAATCATATAAGTTCAAGACTCGCTCCCGGCATCTCGAAATCTTGTTCTAGCTGGCACACCGGAACCTCATCACCTAGGAAATCTATGTCGACAACCCTTCAAGATGGCCGACAAGATGTCTTATCTCCTCTTCGGAGATCAGTCACTTGATACCCATGGATTTCTCGCCGAGTTCTGCCGTTCAGGAAACCCGAGCACCCTTGCGAAGACGTTCCTCGAGCAGGCTGGCCAGGCTTTGAGGGAGGAGATCGATGGTTTGGGAAAGCTGGAACGGTCGAAGCTCCCCACGTTCCTGACCCTCCGACAACTCAACGAAAGATACCACGCTCAGAGCATCAAGCACCCAGGCATCGACAGTGCCTTGCTCTGCATCACCCAGCTGGCTCACTACATTGAGTACGTCCTCAATCCCCCACAAGCCTTCCACAGGCATGAGACAGACCTTTCGTCGGAATAGTGACTAACACACCTGCAGCCGCACTGAGAAGGAGCCTCAAGATGTCTGCCTTCACGACCAAACATTCTTCATGGGTCTCTGCACGGGGCTGTTTGCCGCCGCTGCTATCGCGTCGACCCCCTCAGTCTCTACCTTAATACCCCTTGCCGTTCAGGTAGTCCTCATGGCCTTCAGAACTGGCACACACGTCGGTTCGTTGGCTGAGAGACTCAGCCCGCCGGTCGGCCAATCTGAACCTTGGACCCATATCCTTCCTGGCCTGAAGGAACCCGAAGCCAAAGAGGCTCTCTTTAATTTCCATGAATCTAATGTGAGCTCGTCGTTGTATGTGGTCTTTTTCTCATGAACTAACCCGTGGCAGTACATCCCCGTCGCCAGCCAAGCATACGTTAGCGCTGTGTCGGCATCAAGTCTGGCTATCTCTGGACCGCCAGCAACACTGAAGGCTCTGGATGACCAGAACGTCTTTGGCGTCAAGTCCACGGCGATCCCCGTCTACGGACCTTACCATGCCGCTCACCTCCACGGCACTGCCGACATCGAGAAGATCCTCCGCCTTGATAACCCCAAGGTTGCTGAGGTGTTGGAGAAGACCAAGCCCCGCTCTGCCATCATGTCTGGTACCAAGGGTATCTGGTTCGCGGAGACTAGCACCAAGTCCCTGCTCCAGGCTGTTGCTCACGAGTGCCTCGTCGACGTCCTTCAGTTCCAGAAGGGTATTGACGGCTGCATCGAGACTGCTCGCGACTTTGAGGGATCAACATGCCTCGTCATCCCCTTCGGCCCTACGCACAACGCCGAGACCCTCCAGAAGACGATCAAGGACCGCACACAGCTTGACGTTATCGTCCGCCCTGGTCCCAAGATCCAGAGGGAGAGCTACAACTCTAAGATCGGTAACCACGGCCCAGCCGGCAAGTGCAAGCTTGCTATCGTCGGTATGGCAGGTCGCTTCCCCGACGCTGCCAGCCACGAGAAGCTTTGGGAGCTCCTGGCCAAGGGCCTGGATGTTCACAGAGTCGTCCCTGCCGACCGTTTCCCTGTCGCCACTCACTACGATATCACTGGCAAGGCCGTCAACACGAGTCACTCTCAGTATGGTTGCTGGATTGAGAACCCCGGTTACTTCGACCCCAGATTCTTCAACATGTCTCCTCGTGAGGCTTTCCAGACTGATCCCATGCAGCGTATGGCGTTGACAACTGCCTACGAGGCCCTCGAGATGTGCGGTTACGTCCCTAACCGTACTCCCTCCACGAGACTGGATCGTATTGGTACCTTCTACGGTCAGACTTCCGACGATTGGCGTGAAATCAACGCCGCCCAGGAGGTTGATACCTACTACATCACCGGTGGTGTTCGTGCTTTCGGTCCCGGTCGCATCAACTACCACTTCGGCTTCAGCGGCCCTAGTCTGAACATTGACACGGCCTGCTCCTCCAGTGCTGCTGCCCTGAACGTTGCTTGCAACTCTCTGTGGCAGAAGGACTGCGACACTGCCATTGTTGGTGGTCTGTCCTGCATGACCAACCCCGACATTTTCGCCGGTCTCAGTCGTGGCCAGTTCTTGTCCAAGACTGGACCTTGCGCGACATTCGACAACGGTGCCGATGGTTACTGCCGTGCCGACGGCTGTGCCTCCGTCATCGTCAAGCGTCTGGAAGATGCTATCGCGGACAAGGACAACGTCCTCGCAGTGGTCTTGGGCACAGCTACCAACCACTCCGCCGATGCCATTTCCATCACCCATCCCCACGGTCCCACCCAGTCTATCCTTTCGAGCGCCATTCTCGATGATGCGGGTGTCGACCCTCTTGACGTTGACTACGTTGAGATGCACGGTACCGGCACCCAGGCCGGTGACGGTACTGAGATGGTGTCCGTCACGAACGTCTTCGCTCCTGCCGACCGCAAGAGACCCGCGGACAGACCATTGTACCTCGGTGCTATCAAGTCTAACGTTGGTCACGGAGAGGCTGCTTCGGGTGTGACTGCCCTTTGCAAGGTCCTCATGATGATGCAGAAGAACGCTATCCCGCCCCACGTCGGTATTAAGAAGGAGATCAACAAGACCTTCCCCAAGGATTTGTCAGAGCGCAATGTCAACATTGCGTTCCACCTCACCCCCTTCAAGAGGAGAGATGGCAAGCCTAGACGCATCTTCGTCAACAACTTCAGTGCCGCTGGTGGCAACACCGGTCTTCTGCTTGAGGACGCTCCCCATTTCAAGCCTGCTGAGGTTGACGCTCGCAACGTCCAGGTCATTACCGTCACTGGCAAGTCTAAGGCTGCCATGATCCGCAACGCTGAGAGACTCGTTGCTTGGATGGAGCAGAACCCACAGACTCCTCTGTCCCACGTCGCCTACACCACGACAGCCCGTCGCATTCAGCACTACTGGCGCATGAACGTCGCTGCTTCTGATTTGCCCGAGGCTCAGCGTCTGATCAAGGACAGACTCAAGGAGAACTTCAGCCCCATCTCCACCCAGCAGCCCAAGGTTGCGTTCATGTTCACTGGCCAAGGATCCCACTACGCTGGCCTTGGAAAGGACCTGTACGCTCATTACCGCGTTTTCCGTGACAGCATTGATGAGTTCAACCAGCTGGCACAGATTCACGGCTTCCCTAACTTCCTGCCTCTCATCGACGGCAGTGAGTCTGATGTTACCAAGCTGTCTCCTGTTGTTGTTCAGCTTGGCCTCTGCTGTTTCGAGATGGCCCTCGCCCGTCTCTGGGCCTCTTGGGGAATCCGCCCCTCTGCTGTTATGGGTCACTCCCTTGGAGAGTACGCCGCTCTCAACGCCGCTGGTGTCCTTTCTGCCAGCGACACCATCTACCTTGTCGGAGCCCGTGCCCAGCTCCTCGTTGAGAAGTGCACCGCTGGCACTCACGCCATGTTGGCTGTCACTGGCCCTGTTGACGCTGTCATGGAGGCCCTCGGCTCTCAGTCTGAGGCTGTCAATGTGGCTTGCATCAACGGCCCCCGGGAGACTGTTCTCAGCGGCGCTTCCACCAAGATCAGCGAGATCTCTTCAACGCTTGGTGCCGCCGGATTCAAGTGCACTCAACTCAAGGTGCCCTTCGCTTTCCATTCTGCCCAGGTTGACGCTATCCTGGACGACTTCGAGACTCTCGCTCGCTCTGTGAGCTTTGAGGTTCCCCAGGTTCCCATCATCTCCCCTCTCCTCGGAAAGATGGTTGAGAACGAGCCCATCAACGCGGCCTACCTCCGCAACCACGCTCGCGATGCGGTCAACTTCCTTGGTGGTCTTGTTCACGCTCAGCAGTCTGGCTCAATTGATGAGAAGACTGTCTTCCTTGAGATTGGCCCTCACCCCGTCTGTGCCAACTTCGTTAAGTCCTCATTCGGCATCAGCTCCATTGCTGTCCCCACTCTCCGCCGCAACGAGTCTACCTACAAGGTTCTCAGCAACACATTGTGCACTCTCCACACTGCTGGCATCAACCTTGACTGGGATGAGTTCCACCGCGACTTCAGCGAGTGCACTCGCCTTCTGGACCTCCCCACCTACTCTTTCGACGAGAAGAACTACTGGCTCCAGTACACTGGTGATTGGTGTCTTACCAAGAACCGTGGCCCTGCTGCTGTCAAGGCTCCCCTCCAGATTGAGCCGGCGAAGCCCAAGCTTTCCACCACCTCTGTGCACGCCATCACCAACGAGGACGTCAAGGGTGATATCGCCATTATTGAGACTGAGACTAACCTGTCTCGTCCTGACACCCGCCCTCTGGTTGAGGGTCACTTGTGCAATGGTGCGCCTCTGTGCCCGTCCACCCTCTACGCCGATATGGCGATGACCATTTGCGACTATGCCTACAAGACGCTTCGCCCTGGCACTGAGGACATTGGCTTGAACGTCGCCAACGTCGAGGTTCCCAAGACTCTCATCTTCGATGACAAGCTTGATGCCCACATCCTCCGCACCACGGTCACTGCCAACGCTGCTCTCGGCTACGCCGACGTCAGCTTCCACACTGGCGAGGGCTCCAAGAAGGTCGAGCATGCACACTGCAAGGTCGTCTACGGTAGCACCGAGCAGTGGGCTGATGAGTTCGAGCGTGTCACCTACCTCATCAAGGGCCGTGTTGATGCTCTTGAAGAGGCCGAGAGACAGGGCACGGCTTCCAAGATCGGACGTGGCTTGGCTTACAAGCTCTTCAACGCCCTTGTCGACTACGATCGCAAGTACCAGGGTATGGAGGAGGTCATCTTGGACAGCAAGACTTGTGAGGCTACTGCGAAGGTTACCTTCCAGACCACCGAGAAGGATGGCAGCTTCTTCTTCAACCCTTACTGGATTGACAGCTGCTGCCATATTTCTGGTTTCATCATCAACGGTACTGACGCTGTTGACTCTCGTGAGCAGGTCTTCATTTCGCACGGATGGGGATCTCTCAGGTTCACCGAGAAGCTTGACCCCAAGAAGTCGTACCGGTCTTACATCCGCATGCAGCCTGTCAAGGGTACCAAGATGATGGCTGGTGATGCTTACGTCTTCGACGGCGACCGCATCATTGGTGTTGCCGGCGATGTTAGATTCGCCTCCATCCCTCGCAAGGTCCTCAACATGGTCCTGCCACCCCGCGGACGTGCCCTTGCTGGCGCTGCTCCCGCTCCTGCCGCTGCCGCGGCCAAGGCCGCCCCCGCTAAGGCTGCTCCCAAGGAGAAGGCTGGCAAGGAGAAGGGCACCAAGCAAGTCACCGCCAGCAACCTCAAGACTGTCAATGCCAAGCTTGCTAAGCGGTCTGTTGTTCAAGACGTCTTTGACATCTTGGCCAAGGAGGTCGGTGTTACCCACGACGAGCTTGCCGACAACATTGCCTTCACCGATCTTGGCTGCGACTCTCTCATGGCCCTGACTGTCTCTGGCAGAATGCGTGAGGAGCTCGACATCGACATCGATTCTCATGCCTTTGTCGAGTACCCTACCATTGGCGCCTTCAAGGCTTTCCTCGCTCAGTTCGAGACGTCAGACCGCAAAGACAGTTACGTTCAGGACTCTGGTGACTCCAGCGGCTCTGTTTCAGAGACTCCCGAGCTCGAGTCTGACTCGAATGTGACCACTCCTTACGAGGAGAGTGACCGCTCGGTCAAGGGTGAGTGTGACGACGAGGTTTCTGGTGACCTACAGAACATCCTCCGCGACACTATCGCCACTGAGATGGGTGTTGAGGTTGATGAGATTGTTGCTGCCCCTGATCTGGCTGCACTCGGCATGGACTCTCTGATGAGTTTGTCCATCTTGGGCACGCTCCGTGAGAAGTCTGGCATGGACATTCCCAACGACCTCTTCGTTACCAATCCCTCTCTGCTTGAGGTTGAGAAGGCTCTTGGCATCGGCCCAAAGCCTAAGCCCAAGGCCGCACCGCCGAAGCCTGCCCCGGTTCGTCGTGAGCCCAAGGTCCAGCCTACCAAAGAGATTAACACCCACCCTGGTAACACTACCGCCTCCATCACCAAGCCTCCTCCACCCAAGGAGATTGTCGACAACTACCCTCATCGCAAGGCTACCTCAATCCTCCTCCAAGGTAGCACCCGCACCGCCACCAAGAACCTCTGGATGGTCCCTGATGGCTCGGGTTGTGCTACCTCCTACACTGAGATCAGCCAGGTCTCCTCCGACTGGGCGGTCTGGGGTCTCTTCTCTCCCTTCATGAAGACTCCCGAGGAGTACAAGTGTGGTGTCTATGGCATGGCTTCCAAGTTCATCGAGGCCATGAAGGCTAGACAGGCTAAGGGACCTTACTCCCTGGCGGGTTGGTCTGCTGGTGGTGTCATTGCCTACGAGATTGTCAACCAGCTCACCAAGGCTGGTGAGACGGTCGACAACCTCATCATCATCGATGCTCCTTGCCCCATCACCATTGAGCCTCTTCCCAAGTCTCTTCACGCCTGGTTCGCCTCCATTGGACTCCTCGGTGAGGGTGACGATGAGGCTGCCAAGAAGATTCCTTCCTGGCTCCTTCCCCACTTCGCTGCCAGTGTCACTGCTTTGAGCAACTACACGGCTGAGCCTATTCCTAAGGACAAGTGCCCCAACGTCATGGCCATCTGGTGCGAGGATGGTGTCTGCCATCTTCCTACCGATCCTCGCCCTGATCCTTACCCTACGGGCCATGCTCTCTTCCTCCTGGATAACAGGACCGACTTTGGTCCCAATCGCTGGGATGAGTACTTGGACATCAACAGATTCAGGACCAGGCACATGCCCGGTAACCACTTTTCCATGATGCATGGCGACTACGTAAGTCTCTTCAACTTCTCCCACAATCATCACTCACTAACATTTTTTAGGCCAAGATGCTTGGACAATTCATTCGTGAAGCGGTTTGCGAGTAAGGAACTAACATAGCGGAATGCATGAGCACACGCATTGCAGGTTATAGAAGGGACACAGGACATTACATGAAATGCGAGCATGGATATGAGATTGCTTTTTCTTTTCTTGATCATTGTTCATTCTTCTTGTCATCATTTCTTTTCCATCCTGTCTTAACATTGATATCCGCTCCCTGTACAAGTGCGACAGCATCACACACAAACCCATACGAATCATTCCTTATTATGTTGGGAAGGTGAAGGAGGAGGAATAGGTGGAAAGAACACAAGGCAAATCACTTTGGGGCGTTTATCCTGGAGGGACACGGGAGCACGTCACAAAGTACTTGTCTCATAATGGGGTTGCAAGTTTCCTTTTCGTCATGAACTCGCTTATCGTCTTTCCTTACAATCATGGTATCTGGCGGTGTTCAAGTGTCTCTTTTTTATTTGTCGGAATTGGTTCAGACGGTTCATAGAATGTACGCTTTGAGTAGCCGTACCCCCTTAAGATAGCAGTACTCTCGAGTTTGAATACACGAAGTCAAAATTACTTGGTCGTTCCTCAAAATTCTGTTTTCCTGTCTGCGCTATCAAGACGCTCATCTCCTCCCGCTGTCTTCACAGTAGTCATTCAAAGACATGCTTATCCCTGACACCATATGCTTCCCCTGACACAACTGTCTTCTTGTGGCCACCAGTTCGCACATGTCCTGCCAAAGTTGCGGCCCCCCCTCCTTTCACCCAATCAAGAGACTTGCGACGGTTTCTTGAACTCTGTTTCGTCGCGTCAACCACCCACCACACGGCACACGCAAACGGCACATGGCTTTGCAGACAGGAGGATGGTCTCTCTTTGCTACACACACGGCACATGGCGTTTTTGCTCATTCACACCCGCCCACCGCATACATCTTTTACTCCAAATCGATGGAAGGTCTCGACTCATGATCCATCACCACTCACCACTTACCACCCGCATGCCCTCTAGGGCATCCATCCATCCCTCCGATCATGATCCCCGGAGTCGTCTAATCTCTGACAAGCGACGTCCTTGTTGGCACTTGACAGTCCCTGAAACCTTTTCCCCCCAAGGAAGGGAACATGATGCGATGACATCTGCAAAATGGACAACGGCAGCCGGCGAGATATGGCTCACTTTGCGACCATGGATGGCTGCTTGATACCCCGCGATCTGTGCCAAAACTCGAGCCTTACCCCTGTTACTAATTATCCGCCCCCCTCCCCCCGCGATCTTCGATCTTTTCGATCCTCGGGTCCCATAACCGCAACGGTCAAAGACGGCAAGATGCTCGTTAGAGTATGTTCCAGGCGACCTGGAGCGAAGCTCAGCCCTCTACTCGAACACGAATCACCCGAGTCGATACGAAGGCCTCGAGAGAACGATAAACCACACATACTGACACAAAGACGATTCGCATTCCTGGAGAGTGATGGAAACAAATATCCCCCTGCTCGGTAAGGCTACGACTTCCAAGGCCCCAAGAGCCGCAATATTCCAAAGACTTCCCCCGTCCAGCACCACCAGTCTCTCTCTCTATGTCTCCCTCGATTTCAGCGGCTGGGAATCCTCTGGCATTCATCATGCCATAGCCGCCGCCCGCGCTGCGTTGCGGTTCATCTCCCGTCTCCCCCCCGCGCGCCAGCCCGATCTGACCCGCGTCAAGACAATACTTCTACACACTACACACCCACGACCTACAAAGTAGATAGATGTCGACCGCCTCAGCCCTTTTTAACGCCCCTCCCTTCTGACCACACAACCACACATACAAACACATCCGTCCGGCAGTCATCCCACTACCCGCAGAGTCTCTCTCCCTTGCCTGCGGGGTTGAATCAAGGTCCGCGCCTCCGCCTCAGGGTTCTACCATGTCTCTGTGTCTCTAGCTGTCTTAAACATATGCAACAATCACATGCACCTGACCACGCGACGGGGCTCGCACGAGGCTGCCTATGCTGTTCCTCCACCTCCACAACCACCAACACCACCTCCCTCCCTTTGCAGAGTAGAGAGAGTGTGCAAGACAGTGAGATTGACGCAGAGACGTTTATCTGATGCAGAGACATCTTCGGGGAATGTCCTGCCCTCCCCCCCAGAAAGATGGTCAGCTTATGTTTTGTGTCGTCATAGGCCCATCACCAAGCCAAGCTTGATGAGTAAGACATCAGCAGACGGCCGCAGGAAGAATGATGCATAAACCTTTGTTGAAGCCTATGCATGCTGAGCAGGTCAGGAAGAGGGCTGTCATCTTCCTAACAAGACCTGCAGTGTTCGGCATCGAAATATCCAACTGGACTTTGGGCGTGTCCAAGATGCGGAATAACATTTGCATCGAGGCGCAGCTTGTGAGGGCGCGCTCTTGTCCTCGATCGCCTGCCGCGCTCCTGGGCATATATGCACGGAATGAATATGCACATCTTCGCGGTACGCCTTCCAACCTCTTATGGATATGCGAGGCCCTCAGCTGTGTGCTATAACCGTACTGCGCTGCAACGAGTCGTCTTCGCCATGCGCCGCTCGCTCGCTTCGAGAAGCGAAGGTCGGATCTCCCGCGTCGATCCATCTCCACTGCAATGTAGCGCTTCTGTCTGCAACTCCCCGTCGGTGAGTAGCAGCAGCAGGCGGCATAATCTCATGCCAGTCTTCGTAACAAAAACTGCTCAGCTCGCTGATCATGGAACTTGCGGTATCGCAGCGGGAGAAGAGAGTGGTATTCCGAATCGGCCCCCCCGGTCGCCAGAACCCTGGACTCGTGCGAGAAAGGGAAAGGCCCGCCAAGGGTCAAGGGCACCCCAGCTCTGCTTGTGCGACGTCGACGCAATCTTCAGGTCGATTCTCCCTTCGCGATCCATGACCACCGGCGCCAAGAGGACAACTTTTCAGCGTCACCAGAGCCGTGGCCCTCGAGTCCTGTGACCTGGACTATCGAATGTTGTATCACGACTAGATAAACACGAGAATTGGCGGTGGCATGGGACCTTGAAGAACGACGATGCGTGGGCTAGGCAATGCATGATAGAGGAATTCGTACATACACGCCGCGGCATGTACAATCTTTTCGAATCCCGGCCTCTTCTTCCTCCCCAGGACCCTGCCGAACGCCCGAAATGCCAACGGCGCGTGCCGCTGGCAAGAGAAAAAAACATCCCGACCGCTCGTCGGCTCGCCCTGCGAGATGCGACGCCTTCAAACCCCGAGAGTTGTGTGCCGTGAAATTAGCAGTTACACAGCGCTACGGGTAACCAACCCAGCCTCCCTTGCGGACGTAAAATGGAAGCGACAAGGGGGCCTTGCCTCTTCGCTTGCTTCAAATGTCATCGTCATCAAATCTGCACCATCGCGACTGTCGTAACCGCGTACCGTGGACACGGCACCCGGAAACTCCTCCGGCTGAGGAACAGGAGAGAAAGAAAGCATCCGACGCCGCAGGGTCGTCGCGGTCAGGTAGTCGACCGTGTGCCTTTGTGCCTTTCCACCCAATGTTGGTTCTCGTCTTGGACGTCAAGACTCAGATTGAGGGCTCCACTCGGAGCTCCTACGACGGTCGCACCGCCGGTCAGCTGCGCGCAATTCCCGACAAGAGGCCAATTTGGATGCCTCAGAGCGAGGCAGCTCGATGCTGTTGGTTCTCACGTCCGAAGACCCGGCCCGCCCAGGGGCAACGAGTGAGTACCCGTCGCTTCCGGCGCGATTCGACTTCGCAATGTTGACAAAACGAGAACTCCAGTTCCGGTTTGCGGATTTTGGATAACGCCGGGTCTTGTTCGTCGATAGGAAAGCTCGCAACACGGAAGTCAAAGTTCTGACTGGCGTGTTGTCGGCAACCAGGGGCTGCGGCTGGCTGCTTTTAGCGCTTGCTGGGCCGCAATCCTAGCCCATTCCCGTAGGATCGTATCCGCAGTGATTGAGTTCCGAGAGGCTCTCACCACGAATTGACGGACGGGTTGTCGAGTTGACTGTCTGTTGTTTTCCTCTCACTTATCAGTACGAATCAATCCCTCAGAACATGTGATCTCACCATGAAGCAGTCCTTCATAGACGGGAACGACGGTCGCGCCCCAGAATGAGACTAGAAGAGAATGAAGCAGCAGTAGCGCGTGCTCAGCTTCGTGCGTTCTCAGGCACTAGCTGCCCATGCCGTTTTCTTCTCCTCCCGCGAGCCACTCCCTGCGCGCGCGCGCATGCTGGCGTAAGCAATGCGCCTCAGCGTTGCAGCGAACAGTCGTGACACGAGCACTAGCAGTCCTAGTCTTTGGTTCCATCGTAAATATGTCAAGACGCAGCCGCGATCGCGACTCGCATAGCTCTCGGAAAGATGGCGGGCTTTGCGGGGTTTAAAAAGGCTCGCGCCAACTTGGTTGGCTTCCATTAGAATGCGCGGGACGGCACACCGCTTGAGGCTAGCATGCCATGGTCCGTCTGCGACGCCTTGTTGTCCTTTGTTGTAGCCGATCAAGCCCACTAGGTTATTTGCTAGGCGCCGTTGAATACGGTGCTAAATTAGGATCATGACACCTCAAATTGGCCCTTGGCAACGTGCCTGCCCGTTCATTGAGCTTTGATGGATTGAATGAGGCACGTTGCGAATGACTTCTCCTGTTGGAAGGCCAACACAAGACAGCTCGCTTTCCGAGAACTAGGATCGTTGCGCAGTGCCCGATTATCCATCGTCTGACTGTCTGTGAGCATGCGGTGAAGCCTGCCATTTGACAACTTCCTCTTCGCTGTTGAGCTTTTTCGCGCTTCATGATAGTCTTCTTGGTTCGCAAGATTAGGCTGCAATAGCTTGGCTCTAAAGGCCCTTGGCAACGTGCGATAGATGGAAGGATCGAGATCTGAGACTGTCATCCACATCTCCTTTCTTTTGGGCTGATTTTCATCTACCAAGTTCCACAAACTTGTTGGCGAATTCTCGATGATCATCATAGCAGGCTCGTCATTTCATTCTCAGGCGGCGGCATCTCTCGGCGACATTACTGGCGCCACTATGATGGTTTCTGCAGATGCTGAGCAGATCAGTGGCTTTCTTGTTGAAAATTCCTGATCCAGGCAAGACCAAGATGTTGACGCGATCGTGACAAGAAAGCAAGGAAACTCATCCAAGAAAGACACAGGAAACCTCTCTAGCGTCCAAATGCGTACATCGTTGTCTCCATAGACCCTGTTTCTAGTGTTTAGATGTGGGTAAGGTAGACGCCAGTCTGCAAGCATTTGGTGTAACCTCTGCCAACAATTCATTTGTGGATCTACAGCGCCTTGCAGGCAGCCGTGGTTTTGTGGCTGAGAAGACGGTCTGCCGGTAGGTATGCAATCGCGACTATGGAGCCAATTATGAGTGCCTCGGAGTCAGAGCGGGCCAGAAGAAGCAACGATGCTGGCAGACCGACAACCGCCGTCTCTCACATATGTGCTGTAAACCATCACATTGGTGATACCAAGTGGGGGCGTCTCATTGAACCCCACGATGCGGTGCCAACACATCAATCAACGCCCGTGTCCATCTCAGTGGGTGAGGGGCTGGAGTTTACTTTCGCAGGGTTGTCGACCTCGACTTCGGACCATTGGTGCCTCATGTTGATCATTGTATTTGAAGATGCCGTGGAGGGGATCTTTGGTGCCCTTGCGCGAGACGATAGTTCCCCGCGAGGTCCCCGGGTTCATCCAAAACATGACAAGATCGACGTTGTCTAAGCTAGCGGAAAAGTGCTCACACTGATTGACCAATCCCTGGAAACCTTTCGGCCAGCATAGTGAGTGTCAGAAGTCGTCCTGGTCCAATAATGTGGGTGCGCTCAGCAGTATGGGCAACTAAAGGCCTTTGCAACTTAGCGTTGAGCTTGTTTTCAATGGAACACACGAAATAGGGTGTGAAAGACGAGATCCCTTGACCATTTCCAGGGCCGAATCGTCCCAAATCCCATTTCTCGGAACGGGTCACGACGATGTTGTCTCAGTCGCTCCACCCAGAGGAGACGACATCGAGTTTGCCGAGCAACCACGGAAGGCGGCACGTCAGGTGTAAAGCATAAACACACGTTGGTTTGGGGAGTTGAGGTGCTGTTTGAAACATCTTTGCGTGCGCTAGAGTTGAACGGTAATGGGACTGTGTCCTCTCTTGCAGGTCGACCTCGACGCCACGCTCAGGGCGTTGATGGCTGAATATCCAAAAAGGCTCTAGCGCAGCCAAGAATGGTAAAAGGCTGCAATTGGGAGAGCCAGGTCGCCGCCTACCGTTGCGGTGATGATGTCATTTCCTTCTCTCGCTCTTGATAAGGTCCGAAGAGCGAGGAAGAAGCTCGATTATGAACTGCCCGGATAATTCTGGAAACCACGGAAGGCAAAGGAGCCCCGGCGGCCATTCCGTTCCGAAATGACAGCCATTGTTCAGCTGTCTTCAAGCTGTGGATCATTGCCATCTCGAGTTTCATAACATCCACGGCTCTTGGCGACGATGTGTCGGGGCCCGCTGCAATTGGGCTGTGAGATAATTCAGAGCCGGCATTAGATCTTCTGACCATATCAGGTCGGCCCAACGTGTCGGGAGAAAAGTGTGTTGACTGGCAGTGTTCCGCGAAATAGATGCTCCGCAGTGTAGTGTCATGTAGAGAAGGCTAAAAGCCTGACTGGCCCGGCAGATCAAAGACGTCCAAGGCCTAGACGCGCTGTCTTTTTGTGCATCTGAATGCGCTCTGGATTGGAGGGTGTTCACACCAAGTGCTGGGATGGCAGTCGCGGAATAACGGCAGAGGCAGCTATTGAAGACGATCGTCATCGAATCCGTCGATGTCCGGCGCTGTCAGCACTGCAGCCTCACTTGGCGTAATTCTCCGACGCATCTTGGGCACCAAACAAAAAGGAAGACTGCCGTTCGGGGATGATAGCCGCAAGTTTGTGTGAAATCGGCATGTCAATAGTAGCCAGAAGGCGTCTCTTTTGGGGAGTGAGTCCGAGCACTGAGCTGGCTGAGGATTTAGATTGTGGGCCGGCAGGCCGGCTGAATGACAGGGGTGTCATGATGGAGAATTGACCCAAAGAGATGGGAATTGTGCATCTTCATTTCTCCGGCGTGGGCCAAGTCAGGCTTTCGAATTGAGTGGGTTGGGGTAGGGCGACAGGATGTTGGCTGGATGATCGACGCGATCGGCCGGCCGTTATCAAGGCGATGGATGGCTGCTATGGGTTTCATGGGCTGCCGTGGCGAAGTGTAGTAGCACGGTAGCTGCAGCCGTACTGGCAGTGCATGGACGGCACGGTACGGTACGTATGCCGTGGGAGCTGAATGCGATGAAGTCGAGTCTCGGCAGAAGCTCGCCTAGACCAACCATGCCAAGGCGTCGGCAAGCAATGAGTTGAATATTCCGGTCGAGGTGAGGTGAGGTGAGGTGCAAGTGTCGAGAGACGGGGAGGATGGAGGCATCCATTTGCAACGGAGGTCCGGGGGAAGACAAGGGTTTCGATATCGTGTATGCGGGCGGCTTGGATGCGAAGGTCGGGTAGGCAGGCACGTAAGTTTCTTGACGTAAAGTGGCTCCTGACAGGTGCAGTAGTCGAAGCAAGCTGACGCGATGTCTGATGGTGTTGAACATGTGGACGAGATATTTCTTGATGGCGCTGGGGCATTGATCGAGAGTCCAGAGTGCTGAGTCGGCAGGGCGCAGACTACAGGATGCGATGCACAGGTACAGTAGGTGCAGTTCCTGGGACGACGGCAGCTGGCTGTGTGTGTTTCGAAACATGGGATTCTAGAAATCGGGGAGAAGGCCACGGACAATGTTGGACCGGCGCTGTCGCTTGACCTTTGGCGAGGAGAAGTGGTAGTCGATTTACCATGTCAGGTTGCAGTTCCGTTGCGTCGGAGCTGGCCCGGGTGCAACGGGAAGGGCCCTTCCATGCGCACAAGCACAAGCTTGCGGTACCTATGGAGGAAGGTCCTTTGGCAGGAGATAGTGGCAGGCACCTTACCGGAATGACGATGGTGTACGCGTTGCGGTGCGGTGTGGTGCGATTCGTGAGATGGATCCATTGTAATGTAAATGAATGGATGTGCAAGGTAGAAAGTGCACTCACTTCATGGATGTGCAAGGTGCAAGTGTAATAATTATGGAATGCAGCAAAGCGGGGCATTGCATGCGGAAGTACCTACCTTAGGTACCTAGGTGTGTAAGGTAAAGCAAAGTCCCAAGGCAGGTAGTCGTACCGGCTTCCGAGCTTGCCGTCGGTGTCCTTTGCCCCATCGTCCCCGCCTTTTCGCCGTCCTGCCCTCCGCGCGCTCCGTCTCCCGCCAAGTGGGTCCTTCCGGCTCTTCCTTACTAAGTAAGGAAAATAGGTGGGAGCTGTTTCCTTTTTGCCCATAGAGAGGAGGAGCGCCTTTGGTTCCAGAACAGGCAGCACAAAACCCCCTTCTAGCTGCGCCTGTCTCTGCAGGATCAAACATGTGCTTTGCCCAGAGCACCTTAGAATAGAACCCATCTTCATACCTGGGCTGTCCACATCTCAAAACACGCTCTCGTCTGTGGCTTTTTGATGCTTCATGTCAAATGACAATGAGTAAACTGACCATCTCCGTAGATACCAGTCTGACTCGACAACCCGTGGCCCCTCCCCGCCGCCACTTGGGCCGCCAAAAGAGACGGCCGCTGGAATCACATCACTCGCCATTCTGTCACACTCAAGATGGCCCAGACCTGCCGTCAAGTCAGTCAGGTACATGAGCTCTTGCCTGACTGACATGGGAGTTAAACTCTGTGCGCGTTCCCGGACCACTGGCCACCCGTTTGCTGTGCTTGATGCAGTACGCTGCGAGAGTTTCGGCAGGCGGTAACGTATCCTCCCCTCACCCTCACCACACATTCTCCTCCTCCGCCTGTTCGTCTCAGTCTCAGGAACTGCGAACATGGCGTACGTTCCCCGTCACCCATCTTGGCTGGAACTCTCGCCCAACCCTAAGCCGTCCATGCTCATGCTCCAGTCAACTTCCATCCTGTTGACAGCCACCACTTAACCGCCTGTGCAGCTGAACGAAAGCCATCCCAGCCTCTTGAATCGCTGCTCCATCCGAATCGCAAGTGTCCGAGGAACCGGGAATCGCGCCATCGACCACTCGGGAGGAGAGACAGAAAACCTAGGAACGCCTTCTCGAAAAGGAAACCAGAACGTGGCAGCAGTGCATCCAGAGTACAGACTCTATCTCCGACTCCTCACAACGTTGTAGACGGACGACAAAAAGACCGAGCAGAAAGTGAGATCAACGAGTGATGACGAGCAGATTCGACATTGTCCTTTTCGGAGACCATGTCTTCATTTCCGATACGAACACACATCTGAATCAGAATAACGGGCCGTCCAACACTGGGCTGGGGGTGGCTCGGCCAAATCTGGACGCCGCCCAAAAGCCGCCCGCCCGCCATGTCAATCTCTACCTTATACTCCTCGCTCGCAGTTCGGAAGAGAAAAAAAAAGGCAGATGTCTTTGCTTCATCTCAGCCATCAACCAGTCAGGTGCCCAACCTTGCAGCGGCCATGGTACGGATACGGTGGGCCGTTGCATTGTTATCTTTGACCGTGTCGTTCGTATACCTTAAGTCGACTAAGGTGCAGGTCAGAGCATGGCCCGTCAGCGTGCCACATGCAGGCGCAGATTTATCTTATCAGCCTTAGACATGTCGCTGATTTTTCTCGATAGATAGGGTTTGGGATCTGACACTGGAATGAAAGAAACTTGTGTTTCTCGACAAGAAACACAAAAGAAGAAACAAGGGCTTTGTCCTCTGTCGAGGTTTGAGATCTGGGATGCCGGTCTGAAGAGTCAAGAGAGACAAACGGGAAGCGAGGAGCGGAATGATGATTCTTTGATAGATGACATGATCCAGGACTCTGGAGTCCTCGCCTCAACTGTGCATAATTACCACAATGCAAAGTCGGATGATGCATCTTGACTGGCCTCGTGCAGCACGCATCGCAGCTGGCTGCACCTCAGCCCATGCGTTGTTGTATGTTACCTGAGGAGCTGTACTAAGCACAGCAGGTTGGGAAAATTTACCCCAATATGCGAAGAGTACAGTAACCAACATGAGTGTGTGCGCTGCATAAGATACTGATAGTGCCGTTCTGGTTTTGGCCATTGACTGAATTCGTCGTGTGGGCCTTTTCTTCTCTCTTCTTGGGATTCGTGCCCGGCTGCCTTCAACGAAGTAAGAAGAGAGCATCCACATGTAAGCAACAGCTGTCGTCGTTGCGTTGCGTTGCCCCTGCTTGGACTAGGGGACCGGAACTAGCTGGGCAGTCGTATGGAGACAGGGTGGTTGAATACGGCAATGGGTGCTGGAGATCATTGCCTCGTATGCCGCGATAAGTATACGCATCATGTCGACCCTGGTTGCCCCTTGTGGATTGTTTTTGTGCTTCTTTGTACAAGAGCAGGAGCAGGCCAATTGCAACGTGGACGGCGAGAAGAGGAAAAAAAAAAGAATAGACTGAGGCGAAGTGACTGGTCGAGGCCTGTCGATGAAGACGACGAGACAGTTGTGTGTGTAAGGTACGTACATTAGGTAGGTAGCCAGCCCGTACAGTGGCGGCGGGGTTGTACACGATGGCCCAAGCTCCCTAGGTGCCCTTGGAGTCAAGTGGAGGAAAGGGGACGGGATCTGAGAAGGGTGAGAAGGGTGTGCTGGGGCCCCCTGTTCGCGGATGCTGCAAAGCAAGGGTCTAGTGCCCCCCCTCCCCCCCTCTCCGCTCCCCCATGTCGTGTCGTGCAGTTGAACGGTTCCACTCACTCTTTGGTCCAGTCCATTCCCGTCTGGTCCTCTCTCGCTCTCTCTCACACTCAACTGGAGGAGCAGTGAGTGAGATGAGAGGCATCGGCAGCGCCAGGACGCACGCAACTTCACTTTCAAGGGCAACGGAGACAGGGGAGCAGGGGCCAGGAGAAGGGGAAACCATGTGAGGCGGGCGGCAGTCTCTCGCTCTCTTCCTCACAGTGTGCAAATAAGATGTAAGCTGTAAGCTGAAGATCCAATGGCCACCTCCATTGTGTCATGAAAGAAGTAAGGCCTCGTTGCAGGTGCAGCTGCAGCTCTGGGAGAGAGAGAGAGAGAGAGAAAGAGAGAGAGAGAATGCAACCTGGAAGTCCAAGTCACATGATGTGAGAGCCCCCCCTTCACCCCCGAGACCCAGGCCCAAGGAATGTTTTCCGTCATCCGTCACCCAAACCTTCAACCACGCTGCATGTACAGTGATATGTACCTACACACACGCAGTAGTGATTTGTACTCGTCAACAAGTAAGGTAAGCAGCAGAGCATTGGAGGATGGCCGCTGCCGCTGCCGCTGCCGGTACGTACCCTTTCTCAAACTTACTGTGGTAGCTACCGTTCCTCTCCACTGTCTTGGATTTGCTGTCTCCCAGCCCGCTCCAATCCCAATGCCGCAAGTCCACAATCTGCGTCTCGCTTTCTGTTGCTTGGCTTTTCCAGCAGTCCACGCCTGGCCTGGCCTGGCCTTGCCTTTCCAGTTTCCTTGCCTCACCTCGCCTTTTGGCATGGACGTCTTAGTCTGACTGACATCCATCCGTCCCACTTATCCCACTTGCAAACTCCGTTTCTCCTCCGCTTTTACTTTCTTTCCCAGACTCAGAGACATACAGCTCGTCTCTCGTTAGTTTGCCCGCCCATCTCGACTTACCCTCATTCGTCCGTCTCTCTGTCCTGTCCCCGAATCTCGAGCAACGGGCAACAAGCAGCCGAGCCAACATTGGACGTTGTTGGCCTGGCCTGCGTCCGTACCGGCATCCGCGCCCGGATGACGAGTCCACCCGCCAACCATGACAACCTTCACCTATCTTGCCGTTCGTTCCCTTTCGAGTCGTTGATGCTCGTCCTCTGTCGTCTACATCCACCTCGCTCACGCGCATCTCGCCCTCGGACCAACGCCTGGTCTGTTACAATCGGCCGAGCCCTTCCGCCACGCGGTCTGTCCTCGCCTTCGACACCCATCGTTGCCCGGTGTACAAGGCACTGTACCCTTCACTTCACTTTCCTTCCCTTGCCTTTCCTTTCCCCCCCACTGCCAGCCCAGTATCCTATCCCGTTCATTCTTCTGCCCAATCCCTGCTCCCCATCCTTCTCTTCTGCTCCCCGAAGCGGAATCTTCACAACCACCCTAATCCCTACCCTTTCTTACGGCTCGTTTCCCTATCTCCATCCTCCAGATCGACGACTCGTGTGTATCTGCTTCTGCCCTTTGACCTGGGTCTGCTCGAGCTGTCGCTGCCCACAGATACGCCTGAGCTGGTATGGCCCTGTTCTACATGGCCTTACATTACTGACCGTATCGGAACCTGTGTACCTACCTTTCCTCTTCTAACACTACCTTCTCGTTGCATCTCATGTACTTCCATTGCAATTATGCACTGGAAGGGACAAGCGAGAGACCTGGATGCATAACCCACTTTGTCCAGCGTCATCGCCCATCTTACGCACTACTCAGCTCGCTCTGCTCCCTTCCATTGCCCCAGCTCCCCGTATCCATCCATTTTACTTTTTCTCACGCCAACTTGGAACGAACCGTTTCTACCGTCCCACGTCTTTGCCTTATCCTCGAGCAGGGTTCCCCGTCCCCTTCCTCGTCGTCCCTGTCCCTGTCTCTACGCTATCCCAGGCCCCAGCTTGAGTCGAGCTCCACCCTGCTCCCCCAGCTCTGGCACGCTCCACCACCCTCTCATTCACCATCACCACCATTCCGGCCACTATGAGTAGCAACGCACAGCACAGCGCAGCAACATGGCACTGCCCAAACCCCAGGGATCTGCTCTCAGCACGAACCAACAGCCGCCCTACAACCTCCCTCTCGCCTCTCTTGGTTGTCTGGCAGCCTAATGAATGGGTGGGAACAGTCCTTAGTATCCGTCCACCCATCCATCCCACTCCGCAAGCAGGATCTTGAGATGGGGAACTCCAGTTGAACCCACTACCGGCAGCATCTTTTTGCCGTCAACGTCCCCGTGGGAAACCTGGAGAATCTGTAAAGGGCAAGAAACAAGGCCCATCATCTCTTACACGCTCTCAACGTGCATCTGAACGTCTTGCTCCCCTCTCTCTTCTCACACCGACCCAGGCGAGTGCCACCTACGTTGCCTGCATGCCCAGGCAAGGCTTCATCCGGCCCAAACCGTCTTATCCATGCTTCAACCGCCTCTGGCCTGACCTTTTTTGGTTCTGTTTTGCCTCTGTGCTGAGCTGCCGGCTGGGTGCCGAGTCTCTTCTCCCTCTTGTCTGTTTCTCTTGGTCAGGTTGCCTCGTCCAAGCGGCCGAAGAGCTCTGGCCTGCACACAGAACAGAGACCTATCCAATGCCCTTGGACCCAAAGGCCAAGGGTCTCTGCGAGCGAGCCAGCCCATGTCCACCACACGCAAGAACGGGCGGAGGGATACATGGCCTCTGCATTACTGCCAGATCAGTACATGGCCCGTTTCTTTTTCCATCTAATTGGTCCGTCCTCGTTCTTACACATAGCTGGTCTCTGGTCTGCACAAGACATTCTCACCCACGGTGGTGGCCTACTCTAATGTCACTCACTTGCGCACACATAGATACACACCTTTATGTCAAGCCAGCCTCTCTCGTTGTGCGTGTGCCTGTCCTGTCTGCTCTCCCTCCTCCTCTGGGGTGGGTAATCCCAATCGACCATAGTACTTTTTGCCCACGCCCTCACAGCCCCCGTGTACATGGGCTTGTACTTCCTTCACTCTGTATAAGCCAACGGCATAGCATATCTAAATCAGGCCTTTCTCTTTTTAACCGTTCAACGTCCGCTCCCTCTTGTCCGCGTCGCATATCCTCTCGCTCTCACAAGCTCCATCTCTCGTCCCTTCCTCTAGAAACACCCGGACTCTCACTCCATGCTCGTCCCTCTTGGACTCTGGGTAATGGCCGTGACCGTTTCCGTTCCTGTTTCGTGACCCCGTTTTTCCATCTTCGTCGTGGTCGTCGTCTTCGTCGCCTGTCTATCTGTCTACCTCGCAGTCGGCTAGATTCCGCTCACTCTCGACCTTGGCCGCGATCCGTGGCCCTCGGGGCTCTTCCCGCACTTCACATCGCACCCTTACACAAAAGCCTGAATAGTGCTTGCCAATCCCGACTCCGCCTTACACGCACACGATCATCACACGGACATCTCACTCGCACCGCCTTCAGAACTCTAATACCTTTTCTGCTGCCCTTGTCCTTTTCTTTAATAGTGGCTTGCCCCTCCGCCGTCACTTCATCCTCCGGACTTGTAATTCTCTCGTTAGACCAAAAAAGATACCCTTTTCTTTCTTTCTTTCAGAGTTGCTCCTTCCATCGTCGAGAACATACTCGCCTCTAATCACAAAATATGTCTTCAAGCTCCAAGCCCAGACAACCTCGCCTTCGGGCCTCTTGCGATGGCTGCTTTCTCGCCAAGGTCAAATGCTCAAAAGCCCGTCCCATATGCTCCAGATGCCTCGCATGTGGCCTGGAATGCCGATACTCCCCCTCCAGCAGGGCTGGCAAGCCAAAATCTGACAACAGCGCACCGAGCCACGCCAACACCGTCCATATGGACATGACCGATCTCTCTCCCATCATGGACGAGAAGAACATGATGTTCGCACAGCACCCCGGCGCCGGCATGTACAAGATGGAGAACGGCTGGCACACGCCCACCAGCATGGAGGGTGCCATGACCAGAAACCCTTCCATCTCTTCAGGGCTCGCCCTCTTGGGCGTCGACGACGCAACACCCAGAGATCACCAAGATCCCACCCACGATATGTACGGAGGCGCCATGCCATGGACTCCTCCCACCGATTTCTCTGCCGCCCCATACCCCGATATGACCATGGCCACCGCACACATGGCCCCTCACCACCACGGCCGCTCACAGTCAATGGACATGGCCATGGCCGCCCACATGACGCCCTGGGGAGACGCAGCAGCAGCAGCCCAACACGACGGCATGATGGCATATCAAGCCATGCCCACACCCAACAGCATGGCGGCAGCAACATATTTCCCGAGCCCATCAACCACGCCAAACATGCGCCCGGCCGTCCGACACAAGTCCTCGAATTCCGGAGGCGGCGGCTCCTGCACCTGCTTCACAGTCTGCCTCCAGTCCCTCCAAGCGCTGCACAACGCCTCATCGCCCGGATCCGCGCCGCCGTTCGACCTCGTCCTCTCGCTCAACCGCAAAGCCGTCGAGGGGTGCGCCTCCATGCTCTCCTGCAACCGCTGCATGAGCCGCTCGGGCACGCACACCGCGGCGATGCTCCTGGCCACCGTCATCGGCAAGATCACCAGCTTCTACAAGAACGCCAGCCACACCTACTTCGAGAACGGCAGCATGGGTGGCCCCTCGTCCAACTCCGTGGCGGCGGCGATGAACCAGCTCAGTCCCGGTGCCGTGGGCGGGCTCGGCGTCAGCCTGGGCGCGTACACGCTCGGCGGCGAGGACGGCAGGTGGCTCGAGCTCGAGATCCTCAACCGCGAGCTGCGCAAGCTGGAGGAGGTCTACGCGCAGTTCCGCGAGGTGTGTGCCGATCTCTCGGAAGATCCAGAGGTCAGCAAGGCCATGATTGGCTACCTGGGCCACAACCTGGGCACCACCCTCGAGGTCGTCAGCCATCGCAAGGGTGACATGAGCTATGCTTAGGCACGCATTTCATCCCATCGCCAAAGACAAATTTTAAAGAAAGAAACAAAAAAGACAACAAAAACGGGTTTACAAAAAAAGGAACGGGAGATCCTTGAAAAGGATGACAAGAGCTTATCGATCTGGAGGATGGAAAAGGGAACAGAGGGCAAAAAAGGAAGCGCTCGGAGGCTGCTGCTAATTTCGAACGACACGACTGACATGAGCATTTTACTACTACCTATCTACCTGCTACTATTTACTTCTTTGCACATGGAGTATCTATGGGGTTCCGGGACCGGCGGGCGGCGCGCGCGCGAGAAATGGGCCAAGTTAAACCAGGCTATTTTGGCTATTGGGGACTATTTTGTGTACATTTTATTTTCCCGGCGTCTTTGATGATTCAAACATTTCTTCTTCTTCCAACTTCTTTTCCTTTTTGCCGCGATATTCATGGTTTGGCGTGGGGTGTTTCACAAGGAGATGTGGCGCGCTGGCTCTCAGGTCCACGATGCCAAAATCCACTCGCTATTGGAAGGGGGGGCAAAACGATAGACCAAACTTGGATATGTGGACATACAGTTCGCACGGGTATTCGGAACAGATCATCAATGGGAAAAGAAGCAGATCTCTCCAACCTTGCTTTCATCGGACCAAAATCATTGTTCGGATTAATTCTTTTTTTTCATAATTTTCCTCATCATAGCGGATTTTCACCGGAAGGAGGGTAGGAGTCGAAGCTTTTGCCTTCAGGAGGAGGAGGAGGAGGAGGAGGAGGAAGAGGAGGGGCCCGGTTCATCGGAAGGATGTACGTCCCCAAAACCTTGCGCAAGATTTCATGCCGTCAGCGAACCGGACGAGCAGGTGGAGGAAGCGGCAGCAAAGCATAGCGAATCTCTCGTGTTTGTGGGAAGTAATTGAGTACCTACCTTAGCCAAGAACGTTACAGAACTACAGTGACGGAGACGAACGGCAATAGAAAACTACCGCTACTAGCCCAGACATGAAGTGCAAGGAGAAATGTCATCATCATGCCTTGGTCAGCTTGTCTAGCCCCTCATCCTCATCCGCTTCGCCTTCTCTCCTTGCCTAAGAGAATGCGTGCGAGTAGGAAAGGAAGGGGAAGGAAACAGAAAGAGAATGCGCTGCGCGTCTAAACAATCGTGTAACGCCAGATCTGACGCAACCTCGATCGCAGCGCTTCATGTGCTTTGCTCTTGCTGCTTTGCCCCCCCCCTCCCGCAGACGTGCTTCCGCGATGCCGCAGCTACCTTTTCCCGT
>JABGLZ010000186.1:0-13192 GCA_014705045.1 Colletotrichum theobromicola | reverse complement strand
GCCGGGGGGGGGGAAGCTGCTCGCTCGCTCGCTCGCTCTCTCATAGAGAGGGAGGAGTATCTCTCTCCTCCACGTGCGCCTTTGTCAAAGTGGTTGCAGAAGTGGTTGCATTAGCCTTGCCGGCTAACCCTTCGGCACTGGCCCCGAATCGCTTCTAGCCCCAGGCACCCGCGCCCAAAACCCCAACTTGCGCTATTTCCCGCTCGTCAACCGCTCATTCGTCGTTGGTGCCCATGTCTCCCGGACCGTTGGGGCACTGCTAATGAGGGGAGCAAGAAAAAGAGAAGGGGACTAGGCGGGCACGCACCTGTTGCCCCGTTCCATCATCATCGTGGAGAGTATTCCCAATTGCCTTTCTGGAGGCTTCAACCTTGTCTCCTTAGCTTGTGATCTGTGGCTGACGTTGACGGAATCCTCCCAGCTGTTGGCGGCGGCACGGACGGTTTGGAGATGTCCGGAAGGACGTGAGGAATTGGGGCTTATCTCATGCGGCGCTGGCTCCATACCTGACTTGCACTTTACGGCTGCGATATGGACCAATGATTCGATAATGGGCTTGGCCTGGTTGGCTCAGCGTTTCCAAACATGCGAGTCAATGACGGGTTGGTGAGAGGGCGTGTGTGGCTTAGACTCAGACGGGGGGATAGAGAAGCGTAGAATAATCGCCCCCGACGCAGCTTCAAGATTCCTGTTGGACCAGAACCTCATACCATAATTCCAAAAATGTTTCCTCTGGTGTTTTGTTTCGGTCTGCCGCCTAGCTAAGTAGCATGAATGTTTGAACGGCTGTTTTACGGCTGAGGCAGAACCGTGTTAGAAGGATCAGCTATATGCCGTAAATATCTAGATCGGCCTGTAGGGCGGCCAGAACGTGTATGGAATTCTCTGGGTTGCAGAATTGGGGCTGAAGGCCTGCGTACGCGTACCGCGAGGCGTATAAGCTGAGACGGTTTTGGTGATCACTCAGTCAGTCAGATGCCAGCCGCTACCCGAGGCTGAGAACGAAGTCGGAAACACAACAGGCACGCAGTGAGCCATGCTCAGATGTTCGTCTTGTGATGCTTCATGCTGGAGGCTGGCAGTGTTGGAGATGTCAGATCCAGAACATCGGAAGGACGAACAGCGGGCACGGATGCTCTGATGATGGGAGGATGAAGTTCTGGCCTGCATGACATGAGGCAACGGCGCGGCGAGAGAGACAGAGGTTGACAAGAGCTAATCACTAATCCGGCCGAGTCAATGCCCAAGCTCCAGAGCAGCGAGCCAGGTCGGACAACTCTGCCCTCATTGTGCATAACGAATATCTTCAAAGCGAGGCGGCAAGCCCACGGCCCTTGTTTCCAGCCAGGATGATGTTCTCCCGACCAGAGCTCTGGGAGCCGAGAGGACTGTGCGCAGGTGTAATGAGAGACCAGAGTGAATCGAAGCAAGGGGAAAGCATATCGACCACACGTGGATGTTCGGAAGAGCTCGCCGAGGAAACCCGTTTCAAAAGCCCTCTACTCTCAGCTCTGTTCAGACCCACCACAGGCTGATTCGACTGAGATGTCGGATGTCCTGACGTTGCAGGAACTCTGATGAGAACAGTTTCAACTGGCTGACGGGGACGCAAGCTGGGACTCGCGGCAGCCGGTTTGACCTTGAATACGGCCAAAAGAACTGTTTTCAGCAGACTAATGCAGGACTACACAAAGACTCAAGATGAATTCAAAATGGATCCGTCATTGTAACCCGTTTCAAGGATTAGGCGGGAGGATGTGAGGCAGTGGAAGACAGGAGAAGATGAAGAAGATGCGACGGAGAAATGAGAAATGGGCGCTTCGGAATCACGAAGAATCGTCAGCACTTGGGTAGACTACCCTGAAGGATCTGTAAGATGTTATGCGTAACCATAATTCACATGGGAATAAGCGGCTCATCAGACCGGCGGTTGGTTTCGAGCATGGTTTGACAGCCTCATAAATTTCAAAGTCGAGGCCTCGAGGCGGTCTGTGATAGTGCAAGGTAGAGGATGAACAGTAACTTTACTGTGATAGACTTTTGTCACCGAACGGTAGACAGGCGTCGAGGGTTGATAAGCTTGCAGAAGATTACCCAAAGAGGCAATTCCACGGAGATTTCGGCGAACGGTTGGTAGTTGCGCGTCCTTTCATTGATTCGAATCTCGAACTGGACTGATGTCGCCAACCGCCGCCACCATCGATTCGACCCCTGGCTCGTCCGCAAATCAATTCAACTTCTCCACTCGCCAGAAGTCGCAGCCCAGACGCAGGTGTGGACAGATGAAGCAGCTTCCCGTCACCCTTGACCATGTTTCCGTCTAGATGATTTCGGAAAACAGTATCTTTGATTTGTCGGTTTCTCGAGGCCTTTCGCACGTCGTCAGTCCATGGTCAACACTTCCAAAGCCTGAACGTTGGGTGTCTCTGATCTAGAGCAGAGTCGTATGACCAATGTATCACCACATTTCCGTTGGGTGAATTCCGAAGTGACATGTCTGACAAGTGCGGCAGAGCCGTGACGTTGCGGAGAGGGGTGAAGATCTTAGCTGAGCATCTTATTGCGCCATGCCTAGAGCAGACACTGGCAGGCTGGGCGCTGCGAGCTTGTCTTTGCAGGCCGGGGTGGGCTTCGACTTTGGACGGTCAGACAGATCCCAGCCGATGGAGGATAGGACCTGTCAGACAGCTAGAAAATACGGAGTGCTTCTTTGGTCGATACGGAAAGTTTTAGGTGGCTGACAGGGTGTAACGCCTTGGCCGTGATACCTGGACGTCTTCCAGAAAAGACAGTACGGCTGTTGTCGGACAGGGATGCGGCAACGTTTGTGACGCCGCATGTAGAGACAGCTAGTCGGAACCACTGTAGCATCCTTGGTACCAAGGGCGGGTCAAATGCCGTGGCAGCACGAGGCGGAGTTCCAACGACGGCAAACTTGCCCCGCCTGATCAACTTTCAGCGTGTCTTGACTTTGCGTCTGTTCTCCTAATCCCGGGCGGCGATTGCGTGGTATTCCCGCCTCCCGTGGACGGCATCAGTGACAACGAAGATGGTCGGGGCGGCGAGCAGAGCAGGGGTAGAGGACGGATTAGGTGATGATGGTTCACGCCACTTGGCAGCGCCAGAGCAGCGTGGCCATGGTGCTTGGTATTCCGTGCAATGTGATGCAAAAGCAGAGGCAGCGAGGATGCTGCAGACTGCAGCAGGACTCGCCTGGGTGCTCAGCAGGGCCCAAGAAGTCTATGCACCTCATGGCCCAGAGCGAATCGGAGCGGGGTTGGGATTGACCGGATTCCTCCTTCGAGGCGACTGAGTGCGGCCAGAAGGACTTCGCATGCGTGATCAGATCAAGGGTGCTGACGTTGCGCATCCCAGGGGCGAATGGGTCGTGCTGGGGGATGGAAGACGTTGATGTTGATGTTGATGAAGATACAAGGCGAGGATGCTGCTGGGGATGTGCAAAGACGCGAGCCAAACGACGTGGATGTGGACGTGGATGTGGTCGTGGAGATGGAAGTCGGAGGTGTTGATCGGGGTGGATCCCGCCTGCCTGCCTGCCCACCAACGGGCGGTCCAGTGTGGGGTGATATTTCACAGGGATGGGAGGAGCCCCTGCCCCTGCCCCTGCCCCTGTCAGTTATCGCCCGATCAGGCTTAGTCATTCTCGTACCTTATCTCTCTTAAAATACCCACTTGAACTTATCGCAGGATTGGAGGGAATTGGGGGAGGAGCGACGCAATTCACACTTTCTCTCCGACCACCCAGAGGAAGCAGCACCGTGCTGTGGATGGAGAGGGCTTTCCGCAAAGAGCGTGGCACAGCTCATCACAGCACACAGTTGCGCTTTTTTCCTCTTTCCTCCCTCCTCCATCCCATCCAATACCCAAGCATCACATCATTCCAGTGCGAGCAGGCATAAGCGCCGGGACGAAAGCACCATACGAGGCGCGAAGAAGAAGAAGCTGAAGCAAAAGCTTTGAAGCAAAAGCTGGTGATATGTGACCAAAGTAAGGTAAGTCATGTTCCTCCGCCACTTCCCTCCCGCACCACCACCATCCTCGTCCTCCATCACCGCATCACCAAATCACCGTCTTCCTCCGTCTGACCTCCCCCCTCCCTCCCCATTCTTCAACCGTCAGCTCTCCGTTGCACCCGCGAAGGTACCATCTGTGTCTCATAGGTCCAGGCGACTGTTTCCGACCACCCGATGATCTCACTGGCCCTTCTCGGACTATTCTGACTGGTGACAGGCACATGCAGTTCGCTGTCCCGCTGTTGAACCACGTCTGGTCTCTAGCGATTCTCCCGCGTCAGCAAATTGGGAATCATCCGCGAAGCCGCGGCTGTGCGACACAACCACCACCACCACCATCACCCTCAGCTTCACCGTCAACACCTCTAGACGCTGCCGTCCACAACAGCAGGAATAAGCGGTCAGTTACACAAGGTCCAAGGCACCAGTGCACCAACACACCATATCCATTCCTATGCCATGCGCCAGCATGCATACCTCGACCTGATGTATCTGCACGCCCACCTATCATCCAGCGAGCACTTGCCTGTCGTTGGTCAACTCCAGACTTAGTTGCCAACTCTTGGCATGCAAATGCTGCTGGTCTCAGTACTTCCAAGGCTTACGGACACGATTCAGTTCATCAACACCATGGCTTTGTCCAGCACATGAGGCGCGCCAAGTGGCCAGCGTTACTTGCAATTCTCCGGTATTTGTACGGTCGGTCCCGAAGCCAAACCCACCCCGCATCAGTCAGGGGATCGTCATAGGAGAAGAGCACTCGTGGAATTCTCCGGCCTTGCCAGTGGCTCTTTCAACATGGGTCTTAATGCAGGCTGTCGGCGAAGCGCTGCATCACCCTCGTCGACATCTGCGTAGAGACCCCACCAAAGTTGTCTTGAGTGTTGTTCATCCTCTTGTCCCCTAACGTTGTCTTCTATCCCAGAGAAGGAATGGACCACGATGATCCCAGATGTGTAAGGCAACGAGCGAGACCTTTCCATCGAGCTTTGCCAAAACGCCAGGTCGTTTCTTTTCCAAAAAATGTCTCGGGGTAATCGTCCCGAGGACAACGCTTGTGCAGCACTCTTTTCTTTTCTCAACGACCTCACAACCTGTTCGGCACTGCATGACTTCGTATTCTGCTTCAGAACCCGGGCGCCGACTGACATTTCTTGATCCGTGGCTTTCGATCGCATATCGCACTCGCTAGTACACATGTCCTTTCCGCCCGACTGTGGGTATGCTGACTCTCGACGCCCAACACTTGACTTCAAAAGCCTTTCCATCTGGTAAACTTGCCTTGCGTTTTTCGACAGGCAACCCTTGGGAACCCCCACCTAACCCCAGCGAACCAGCACTTGCCCCATCACACCATCCTGGCATGCCATCCCAAAGAGGCTCTGTCGCATTCAATAATTTGACTCTGGCGCTTTTTCACGGGGACTTGCTAGCTCCTATCCGGGACTTCAGCTGCGATAGCCCAGCTACATCGCAGCCACGACATCATCAACACCGACGCCTGCTTCAATTCAGCTGCACTCCGCTAGATAACGATGGCCACGTCTTTCGAGCCCCTCCAAAGGCGCCCGAAGAGTCCGGGGCTCGCTCCGCTTCCCAGACTTTGGCTGCTCCCTTGTCCTGTGGGGTGCATGAGATGGGCAACAAGGCTGGCTTGCGGGATGTTGCTGACCAGCAATTCGTCTGGTTCGTCCGATTCGTGTATTCGGAGCGAGTCCTGTTATCGACGCTTTTCCGCGTCGCCTGCAATTCTCTGGTGGCGTTACCTCACATCAAGTCTTGCACGCTACCCCGTATCTCCTCCGTATCTGGAGGCGTTTCTGGCTGTTCGGCAAGCAACCTTCTGCCGCTACGTATGATTGCATTGCCTCTGCATCTGCTGTTCGGGAGTCGGAATGACGTTACTACCCGTGTTATGTGACATGAGTCATAGTGAAGCTTTTCGATCGTTCACTGAGGACACCAAAACTTCCTACGCAACAGCTGAATCCTCGGCCAAGTCGAAGGTGACTACGGGCGTCCTACCATCCCATACTTTCGATTCGTTTTGATTCGCCCAAAACTTTAGTATCGCTTGTGATTTCATCTCGCACAGGCAGCAATATTGGTGACGATCTTGCCATCTATCTTTGGGACGTTTCAATTGTCATCTTACAAAGCTCCCAGGGGTTGCGGTGCTCTCATGTATGTCAGAGTATCATGACATTAGCTGCCAACGGGCGATGGCGGGCGATGTACCCAGTCCCACGTCATGATAAGGTGCAGGGGTGTCTCTCTAGGTGCACCCGCAGTAGATATCCGCTGTCAAGAGGATCTTTGGCAAATGGCGCGACTGTTGGGTACCAGCCGCACCGTGGGCCTCGGCAGCTCTGCTTACGGTCATCAGGACAGCAAATCAGCGTCACTTCGCGCGTCTGCAAAGTAATACGGGCGTTGGGGAACAAACGGCGCGGCATACTGGTACGACAATGAATAATTACCACTGGGAACCCCCCGGGCAATGAGGCGATGCCCGGCCAGACGGTGCCGGGTGTGCAGCGCCGATCCTCGATTGCAGCTGTCATGTGAGCAAGCAGCTCTGCAGAGGCCTGCAATATCGAAAATCAACGGCGGCCGCAATCGTCGCGTCATGGACGTGTCCGGACCCAACCATGCGTCGGCCTTGTTGCCGAGTTCTCAATGTTCAAGGGCCTGCCCAAAATGGCAACAACGCCTGACGGTAGCCTTGCGGGCCGGCCGGATGGGATGGTAAGATCGGAGGATCCGCATAGCCGGATGAAGCCCTACGGAACTGTGTGGCCAGTGGAGCCCCGGACCCGGGAGTCAAGACCTCATTTGCCGGCCTCCCGGGCTATGCCCGGACACCCTCCGTACACGGACCTATCGTCGCCAGTCAAAAGGAATTTAACTTCTTCCTAACGCAGGAGCTATTCAAGGTGTATGGTCCCGGGACTTATTTACACACGTTGCCGACTGGATTCTGGATTCCTTGAGTGTCAAAATCTTAGTTCCTTAGCTAGCCGCACCGTCAGACTGAATGGTACGACTCTGACGGCTACACTCCCACAAGTGCGCGGCTCTCGCGATGCCTCATAGGGCAGACAAAACGTAGGACCGGGATCATATCTCGAAGCTCGATTCCCGGCGTCAGCACTGGCGCATGCGCAGCCGGCCGCTATTCCGCTAGCCAGCAAACACCACGTTGGAGGACGGGTGGCTGGGAGCCAATCTACGGCGAGCACAGCAAACATCTAGAAGCCTCCTTTTTCGGATTTTAGCATTTCTCTGTTGAAGGCTGAAGTTCCATCGCCGCGGATATGGGAATCCTTCGTGTTTCGAGATGATTACGGTGTCGTTGTATCTAGCTTTGGGGGCTGAGTCAAGAACAAGAACCACACGACCCTCACCTTACTCCGACTCTGCCTCTGCGCCTCCACGACGGCTATATCGGTCGCGATGTCGGCATTGTTGCTGGCCTGCTCCCTGGCGGTATGGTAGGAGCTCTGTGCCACGGTGAACCTTCACAAGCTTCTTGCGTCATCCTCAATGGCCAATAGCTGAACAGTTCTCACGAATCTGACCAAGTTCAAGGACGCATTTGGGTCCCAGGTATCGGGAACTCGCGCTATCAACAGCCAGCAACTGGGAAGACAGGTAACTTTCGACCGATAGCCTAAACTCTTACCATCCACCAAACGGCCTGGACGGCGGCTCTTAGAGGTTGGAGGTCGCGAAGGAGCTCGCGGGCCACCGGGTAGCTAACGTGCGCCAGCCACATCCGTTGATGTCGTGCATTCTCCCAGATTATTTACGGCACCGGTCGTATCCTTGTCTGTTGTCGAGGTTGACATTCTGCCACCACAATGGTGTTGGGAAGGCTGAGAAGGCATGCCGTAGGATCCACGAGGCGCACAGGCGATGACACCGGGCTCACCGAGAATCACAACACCATCTCAACATCGATAGTCATCATAATGGCCAGTCTGACAATGACGAGTCTTTGCTGGATTAGTTACCAACAAGTCAGTTGCGACTCTTCGGCACAACAGCAGTAGCCAGAACAACCACGATACGTCGCATTGGAGCTAAGTGCTTCACTCGGGTCATGGTTTCAATATCTCGTTATTTCTACATACGCCTGCCTAACCTAGACACATTGTGAGATTTCCATCTCCCTTTATCTCCTTCATTAACCGACTCAGACCCAGACCGTTGGGGTCGCCAGACGTCCGGCTCGCCTTGCGACCCGATGCATTAAGATGTCACGATAACAGCCCCGCACGGATGGAGCTGCCGTGGTCTTGGAGAGGGATGGCATTTAGCAGCCGCCACCGGTGACCTTGATAACTTGGCCTATTGAATGTTTATTAGCATCATGGTGTCGTTGTGATTGTGGGCTACAGGAAGCTTACCATTGATCCACTCGCAGTCAGAGTGGCACAGAGAGGCAACAACCTTGCCAATGTCGGCGGGGACACCGACACGCTTGAGGGGGTTGAGGTTGGCCAGGCCCTGGTCGATGATCTCGATGGGCATGCCCTTGTAGCCGTTGGGGACGTAGTGCCACGAGTTCTCGTCGTACATGTCGGTCTTGACACCGCCGGGGGCGATGGCGTTGACGGTGATGCCCTTGGCGCCGCAGTCGACGGCGAAGGCGCGGGTGAAGCCCTCGACGGCGGCCTTGGAGCCGGCGTACAGGGCGTGGTTGGGGATGCCGCCCATGACGGCGGCGATGGAGGAGGTCAGGAGGATGCGGCCGCCGCGTCCGCAGTGCTTGAGGCCCTGCTGGGCGACGAAGAACTGGCCGCGGGTGTTGAGGTCGAAGATGTCCTGGAAGAGCTCCTCGGTGACGTCCTCCTCGGGGCACCAGACCTCCTTGCCCGAGTTGGAGATGACGAAGTCCATGCGGCCGAAGTGGGCGACGGCGCGGTCGAAGAGGTCGACGACCTCCTTGGGCTTGGAGATGTTGGCCTTGAGGGCGACGGCCTTGGAGCCGAGCTTCTGGATCTCGGCGACGACCTCCTCGGCGGCCTTGGCGGAGGAGCCGTAGTTGACGACGACGTTGGCGCCGCGCTTGCCGAGCTCGATGGCGATGCCGCGTCCGATACCGCGGCCGGAGCCGGTGATGAGGGCGACCTTGCCGACGAAGGGGCGGGCGGGGTCGGCGGGGGCCTGCTGCTGGGCGGAGGAGTTGAAGTCGGCGGAGGGAGCCATTTTGTGTATGTGTGTGTTTTTATAAGAAGCAAACTAACGGTCTGGTTTGGTCTTTGATTAGAAGGAAAGGGAGGGTATCGTGTGAGAGAGAGTGAAGGAAAGTCAAGAGGATGTTTGAGGATGGAGAGTGGAAGAAACAAGGGCCTAGTTGTTTGAGGGTTCCGACGAAGGACAGTTATATACGGGCCCTTTTCGGGCACATCTTCACAAGTGACTCTGCGTGGAAGCGCAAAAGGGCGAGCACCGAGACGCATGTCCGTCCGGGCGGGGCGCCGCACCTCCGCCCGGGTAGCGAAACACCTTGCATTGGGGGTGGGCTCATACTAGGATCGGGCCCCGGGAGAAGAAGTAGGTACGCTGCACTCAGGGCAAAGGGGAAAAAACAAAGGGCGACGGCGGCCAGACAGACAAGAATAGGAGCTGAAATTTGCGTGCAAACTGGCGGATTTAGGATGGGGGGCGGGAGGTCCACGCGTTATTTCGCGGCGCTGGTGAGAGAGGATTGACAAAGTCCGGCGTCTTTCACGACGCCACTGCGGGAGCGTTCACGCCATCGCCATAGCACTTGCTCAGGGCTGCAGTCTGCGGGCAACCCTTCTTTCGCGATGCCTGTGTGTCTGCAGGAGAGCTAGATTGAGCGTCGGCTACTATCTCGTCTGTTGGAATGGCCAGACAACGAGTCTGCTGAAACTCTGCCTGGAGCAGAACTGGTTTTGGCGGGATACATTTACTACGGTTGTCTGTCTCCAGGAGCGAGAGCTTACGATAGGGGCCGGGCAGCCTTAGCTAGTTACCTACCTTGGGTATTCGGAGCTGAGGTGGTCTACGCCCGGAGTAAGGGGCGCCGGAGCAGCAGTTGGAGTCGGGCGCATGTGTAGCTCAGGAGATGGGGATGGGGATATTCCAGCTTCGCGTACACCCATTTCACTCACACAACTCATCCTCCTAGAGCTGGTTTCTTTTTTGAGAAGTCCCCCAGAGAGCGCGAGCCACTTACGGCGTTCGGTTGCCATGGGCACTTCCATTGCCCTGATACCAGACATGGCGATAGGCGCTTCAACTGAAGCCGAACCGCACTGTCGAAGTGGTAGCGTCGCGTCTAGCGTGCAGAGCTAGTTGCCGGGTACCTTGGGGGGGACCAACGTCAGGGCGCGGGCGCGCGGCGTCAGGGACTTCACTCGGTGGCCCCACCCCGGCCGTCCCTCTCCGCGGAGGGGCCTCCCCGCCCCCAACGGAGGTCCGGTCGCCTGCCCAGGGGGTGCGCATTCTGTATGGCAACAAGCCCATACAGCTGCAAATCCCGTGATTTTGGGAACGGCTGTCCGTCAAATGTGTCTTGAATTGTGTGTTGGTACAGGTCTGAGTCGCGTCGATTGCCTTAAGCGCGAAGGCACGAACGTCTGCGG
Source organism: Colletotrichum theobromicola (assembly GCA_014705045.1). NCBI lineage: Eukaryota > Fungi > Ascomycota > Sordariomycetes > Glomerellales > Glomerellaceae > Colletotrichum > Colletotrichum theobromicola. The sequence continues at coordinate 2,538 of JABGLZ010000186.1, read as the reverse complement.
CTGGGAGCTTGGTTCGGGAGTTCGTGCCGTCCGAGATGGGCGAGATGGGATTTCGGTCTCACTCTGCCTTAGTCAGCGGTGAAACACATGGATATACGATTATGTAATTTTTCGATGCTTCCCTCGTTGGAGTTTGTTCAGATTTCCTATACATATAGCTTATTAAATGATCATCAATGCCATACGTTCCTATCGAATGATTGAATCTACTGGGATAGGTTGAGCATGTTGAAAACCAAGTCAAGTTGATGCGTGGCCATGAGGCCACTCACTTCACTCCATTACCAACCAAGTTCTGACACTCTTCTGGATAAAAGGTCAAGTTGACAGCCGTTTGACTATTTCGTGAATGAAACACGACCGAAAGGTGACTAGCGAGTCCTCTCGGCCATGATCTCCTGTTCTGACAATAGGGCTCATAACGTCAGAATACCTCGAACGGTGCGAATAGTCAGAAAAGGGTAGCGATGATCATGTTCGTCAATAGTTGAGCCCCAACGTAGCCTCTACACAAGCAAAGCTTCATGCAGGTTGTTCGTCCCATGAAGCAACGCGCTATCCCCACGGATCATTCCATCACATCTCGCGTCCCGAGCTGTCGGGAGACGAACTTGACGCCGTCAGAAAGGCGAGCTGCGGCGTGTAGGACAAACAGCGCTGGGTCGCCTTTATTCCAGACGTCTTAGCGCCAGACGCGCGGTGCCGCTGCCAAAAACCTTCTCGTTTTCTGTGCGCCGGATCGCAGATCCGGAACATGCAAGATGGGGGCGGGCGCATCGACCCTGCCTCGGCCTCGGCCTCAGGTTCGACGGGCCGAGGTGGTCTTCGTTGCCAAGAAAGAGACGGGTGAGAGCAGAGAGAGCCTTCTATCTAGCTCTGTTTGACAAGCTTGACGTGTTTTACCTATTGCCCATGTCGATAAGGGGGATAGGTCAGGAGCTATGGCTGAGAGTTTGATAGATTACTTGGGCTGGGCCCTGCACCGAGACATCCCACCCGCGTCTCGAGGTTCTCCAATCGGGTTGAGAGACTGAACTTGTGCCCATGTTGGGTAGAAAACCGAGAATGATAGCCAACATCGAATGGCTGTCTAGGAAAACCCGTCATGTCCCATCAGATAAGTCATCGATGATTTCAGCCAAGAACGATCGGAACGCGATCACGATCTCTGCACAGTCTGCTGCAAGCTTGCGGGAACCATCTTCTCGAAGACGGCCGTATTCGTGTTTCATTGGCTGTGCTATAGGGCCTGGGATTCATATTCGCTGAGCGGACCGTCCCTAGCACTTTGCGTCACGGGTGCAAGTAGGAAGACATTCAAGCTGGCCCACCCTCTCCCGCAGAACTGATGGTCCTTCACCGGCCCTAGAACAACTTTGTCTCGTTCGGGCAGTCAGTTCGGGGCCCTATAATTCCTTGATATTGTAGAAAGACCAGATCCCGCGCCGATAATTCCAACGGTCCCAATCTGTAATGATCAGATGCTGCTTGGCCCATCTCGTATTGCCATCAGACTCATAACCAAACGAACCCGTCGCTATGGCTTTCGAAAGCTCACGACAGTCCAGACCGTTTGATCTCCCGTCGGCTCCGAAACCTCTTCTTCGACGGGCCCCGTGACGTTTGCCAACATCCTCCACACGCATCATGTGCCAGCCAAAGTCGCAGAATACGAAAGCATCCCGAGAGAACAACAACACCACGACTCGGACCACCCACCCATGGGAACTCAAGGTGAACCATGGTGATCTTCAACAGGGACAGCGTCGGTGAGCACAGCGGGCAGAACATACTTCTCATCAAGCTTAAAAGGCCCTTCCCGCGGGTACGCCCCCACCATCTCGGTGTGTAGGGCCGCGCCAACCGCCCGTCACCGAACACGTCGCGGAACCGTCCAATGGTCTAACACCGAATGCGAGCGGATCCAAACGGTTTCTTGGCTGGTGTCCCGTTCTCCGGACGACCCTACTCGCCCATCCGGCAAGATGTGGACCCCTCTCTCTCACCTCCCCTCCCCCTCCTCTCCCCCGCCGGCTGGCCCTTGTAACCCTGAAAGAACAGCCCGAAAGTCCTTCCTCACCCTTTTCTTGTGATTGGTATGTGCTTTTGTTTCCTTCGGCCCCTCTCTCTCTCCCTCCCCGCCCCGCTTTGCCGAGTTCGTAACGTCAAACCCGAGAACTACTTAACATCAACCTCATAAACACGACTTCGGACGAAGATGCCACACACAGGGCGGGACGCATGTTTCCCCTGGTTTTCCCTGAAAAACGTCCTTCCCTCCCGCACCGGAGTTTAAACCCGGACCAGGTCCAACCTCGGGTCGGACTATTCCTCCAGCCCGCTGCCCATCCTAGTTAGTTTACCGCGGGTCGGTCGTCTCTTATCAAGAAAAACCCTGACCGACAGACACACCCACACACACACACACACACACACACATACATACACCTTCACACTAGGTTTGTCAAGTCACCCTCACGTCAAAAAAGAGGCTGTCAAAACATCTCGGGTTTGTCATGGGAAGCACCGCGCCCACCC
>JABGLZ010000185.1:3131-85875 GCA_014705045.1 Colletotrichum theobromicola | reverse complement strand
GCCGCAAGAAACTCCTCACCTCCGCCCTCGCCCTCCACGCCCTCCTCGCCTTCTTCCTCACCCTCCTCCACCAGCCCGCGCCCCTGACCGTCCTCGCCTTCCTCCGCAAAACCTACGCCCGCCAAAACCCGACATCCTCACCCACGACCGCAGCAGCAGCAGCGTCATTCCTCATCGACAACACCAACGCCAACACCAACGCCACAACCCCGGACGAGCTCTTCGCCCTCTTCCTGACCCCTTGCCACACCACCCCCTGGCGCTCCCACCTCCACCACCCCTCCCTACACGCCCGCGCCCTAACCTGCGAGCCGCCCCTCCACACCGCGCCCAACACCCCGGAACGCCTCACCTACCGCGACGAGGCAGACCGCTTCTACGACGACCCCCAGCTCTTCATGTCCACCGAGCTCTGGCCAACATCATCGTCACCATCCTCCTCCTCCTCCTCCGAGCAGATCCCCCGCTACATCGTCGGCTTCGAGGGCATCGAGCCCTGGCTCGCCGACTTCTTCCTCCGCGGCGCCGGCAAGCACCTCGGCGTCGCCCCCAAGCGCGTCTGGCAGGGCTGGAACGGCTTCTTCAACGAGGACTCCCGGAGGCGCGGGAAGCTCGTCGTCTGGGACACGGGACTGTATACCACAAAGTCATGAGAAAAAGAAAACAAAAGCAAACAACAAGAGTGGAAGAAGATGATGATGAAAAGCGTTGGTTTTCCAAAATCTTGTACCTGACAACATCAAGGCATGTAGACCAGAGCAGAGGAGGAATCACACACCATCCGTAAATGTTCCCTGCCTGGAAGGGAAAGAAGCTTCCTAGATCTCCCGATCGAAGCCTGTAAACCTTTGTGTAATATGACCAATTTTTCAGCCTTAACAAAGTATATGCATGCATAGAACACACGCAAAAGTTGGCCCTCGAAACTCATCACTGAGTACATGCCACTTGCGGTTCCTCCCCAATCATGCAAACAAGACCACAAAGTCAGTGAGCCACCTGCCGAGGTCAAGAGTAAATCCAATCGCACGCCGCATCATCAATAGATTTGAAATGCAATAGTCTTTTCTTTTCCTAGACCATGAATACGTACGTAATCCCATGAACGTTAGGGGACCCGCCTACACTCGACAACGCCTACTTGACAATGTTCCCTTCATGAGGCGAGCGAGCCCGTGGGCAATGCTTCGCTAACACCAAGCCACAGAATACAACTCCATACACTATGATTCACAAACGTGCCACCATATGATATCAAGGTGAACCTCTGGAAGAGAGAGAAGTTTCCGTCTACACCTCTGTTTGCTCTTTCAAACCCTGAACGTGTCTCATCATGTCCAAAGATACCAACTAATCCCCAGACTTTGCCAAAACACCCATGCGCATCATGTTCGATATTCGAATGTCGTTATAATTTACCGCGGTTATTCGGCCTTAGCCGGCGGTTCCGTTGCTTGTGTGGCCTGAGCCTGAGCGGGCTGCGAGTGAGGGGCCGGGGCCTGAGCCTGAGTTGTGGCAGCTGCTGGTTGTGCTGCTTGCTGCACAGGAGACTGAGCCGACTGAGGCTGGGGAGCCTGCGCCGGGGCTGTTTGCGGTTGAGTTGTGGGCCCTTGAGGCGGCGAAGAAGGCAGAGCAGGATGCTGAACCTTTTCCTCCGGCTCTCTACGGATATCCAAGCTCTTGCCTCGACCAGACATGATGCTAGAGCCGCCCAGAGACGATTGCCGATCTGCTGGTGGTGACTTGTTTCGCTTCTCGGCGGCACTCTCCTTGGCCTCGCGGTATTTGTTCCTAATCCAACCGATCGGGCCCTTAGAGTCTTCCTTGCCATCCTTGTCTCTGCCGGATTCGTTGCTCTCAGAGTTGTGCATGCCTTGCTCAGAGCTCTCACCGGTAAAACTCTTACGAGGCCTGTAGCCTCCACTACCGATGGAAGTAACGCTGACATCAGCGTTATCGTTAGATCCAAATGCCAGGCGGGGCGACGTGATGCCGGGGTGGCCTTCGTCCTTTCTTTGGCGAGAAAGCCTCCATCTTCTCTTCTTCTCCTTTTCCTGCTCTATCGCCTCTGCCGACGTCGTCATGATGGACTCCTCAGTCTGATCAATGTCAGAACCTTCGTTAAAAGATGAATGAAGTGAGGTTGGTGGCGACTTCTTGGCCTTCAGAGTTTGCTCAACATGTAGGGTGTTGGTTGAGGGGACTTGGGAGGCGCGCGGAGTAGGTTCCGAGGGTGTGTCACCTGCACTGGGTTGCTGTCTGATGGGAAGGGCATCGTGCTCAGGGATCGGTCCTCCCACTTGCTCCAAAGGGTTCGGGGCCTCAACGCTTGGCGAAACAGCAGCAGAATGCGTACCTAAAGACGCGGCGGAACTTTGCGCACTAGGGTTCAAACTTCCGGGTATCCGCTTCTTCTTCAGCTTGTTCGGCTGACGTTTCTCGCCCTCTCCGGTGGGGGATCTTTGGAAAATGCTGGGCAGCGTTCTCTCCTTGATGGGAGTCGTAGCTTCGTGCGGGTCGAGTAGCCTCTCCTGGCTCCTCCCTACGGTTCCGGCAGCATTGGGGGCCAACGTGGAGGTTCCGATCGCGGCGGGCGCTGGAGAAATGGTTGAGGCCGAAGGAGACTGATCTGGTACCTCAGCGAGCTCTTCAGTTGTTGACGGAATCATGGGTTCCCTAGGGGAGGATCCAGGGATCGGCGATGCATCGCGTCTGAACCTTCCGCCCTGGAGAGCGGGAGACTTCTTAGACGGCACGGTGTTGCTTCTACCGAGACCGCTGTTCGGAGTCGGCGCGAGCGCAGGGCTGTTCGGCGTCGTCGAGCCGTCGTGGTGCGAGTGTCGCGAGGACGTCGATCGGTTCCTACGAAGCATCCCATCTCTCCTCACGCTCTCAGCACCTGCGCTCGCGTTAGAAGCAGACCTTCCCAAGCCCGAGGCCTTTCTGTTCGGGTTGGGGGTGACTGGTCCAGCCGCAGGTGGGGGTGTACCCTTTTCAATCAACTGCTTTGTCTTCTCGTCGGTGGCCGTGCCCTGCATGCCGATCAAGAAGTGATCCTGGTTCTCAATCAAGAAGATAAGGACATGCTGGTTCAGGCGATATTCCTCGGGCGCCATTGCGTGTTGCGGGTGCGACAGCATTCCAGGTTGGAAAATGGCCGCCAGGTTCTGCGAGTTCATTCTGTTCTCCTCCGACTTAGCGGCAAACACGGCCAATAGATCCAAAATGTAAAGCAATAACTGGCGGTTAAGCGGCGGCAGTTCTGTGATGAGCTTCTGGTACTTGGCAATCGCAGCTTGCTCATCGAAGTTCTCGACGAATTGCGGGCCGTCGGCATCGCCGGCCGCTTGCCTGGTAGAACCTCGCAGAGGCTCTCTGAACTTCTCGTACAAATCCAGCGGCACGACTGGTTCCGGGAGGTCATTGAGGTATCGTCGGAGGACGTTGGCGGCATCATGAACAGTGTAGTTATCCCAAACCAGGCCCTTGCCATAACGATCGGGGGAATCAAAGATTTGTTTCAGTTCCTTGATGCGCTTCTCAGACCCACTGAGACGGAAGATGCCCTCCACGGTCGTAGCTGTAGTGAACGTGAGCATGGAGGTTGGCCCGGCTCGATTTGCGCGAACTTACCCTTTTCCTTCAAAAATACGCCACACTTGGCGACGACAATCGGTACGTAGCCATAAATGTAGCTCTTCCCGTTCTCATCAACGAGTGAGATTGCGACGTTGGCGTATGTAATGCTCTGGCGGAGAGGGACACCAAAGATGCCGTGAGGTCGAGTTTCTGCTGTGTTTTGTTTAGCTCTTGAAGTAAAGGATGTAGTCATAGCTGCGCGGATCCGCTTGGCACACTGGCGCACAGGCTGGGTGACGGACAGGGACATCCTGTTTAGCACATCCGCCCGGCGGGTGGTGGTGGTCGTGGTGGGAGCTGTCGCATCACTTGAAGCGACGATTCTGGGCGGAAGAGGGTCGGCCGGCTCAATAATGTGCCTATCTTGTAACAGGAGGACAAAATGGAGCGGGACGGGCGACGTATCCATTTGGTCGTCGACATCTTCACTGAAGAGGGGTTGGGCTGGGGGCGAGTATTTCGATGCGAAAGTAGAAGGGTGTCTACCATGGTGTTCCTGATGTTTTGAAGGCAGCTTGAAGCCTTTCCACCACGACTTCAAGTCTCTCTTGTTTGGGGTCGCAGGTCCGGCGGTCGCGGTTGAGGTGCCAGTCGAGGGCTGGAAGGCCTGGTTTGGGGGAGGAGCGGCGGACGTCATCGCAATGACGGGACGCAGATGGTGGGAGCTCGATTATCGTGTATTAGCCAGCGTCGGGATTGCAGTCGCGGGGGATATAGATGGGCGGGGCGTCGGGCGACCGAAAACGAAGGCGAAATTGAGCGAGAGCGATCGGGGGCAAAGTCGATGCAGCCAGTTTCGTCTGGGGATATGGTCGGTCGGTCGGCTCGCCTGGTCGCTTGGTGGTGTTTTGCACTGGGTTAGGTTGCTGGGAAGGTATTGGGTGTGAGCATGCGCTAGGATTGGATGCGACGCGCAGGCGGCAATTGGGCGTGGGGTTGTTCTTTTTGGCGCGCGAATGCTTTCCTTTGTCGAATGAAGCGCTCCAGCGATTGTGCGTATTCCCGCCTGGTGTTCTGTTTTCCCGGTCTACCGTAGTGTCGGTGTCATGGAGGATATGCTGACCATGGGCTGAAGCAGGGAGCGAGGTGGGAGCGAATGACGAAGGAGCGTCCGCGAAGAGGTAAAGTAGGTAATGGTACCAGATGTGGTGTTTTTTTTTTGGGCAGGGCCGGCCAAAGACAGTAAGTGGTAGGCGACGATGATGCGGAGCTGGTCTTGGGGGGGTAAGGTGTTGTATCGGCGGGTGTCGGTAAGACAAGAGCTGTACGTTAGTGGGATTTCAACGACAGACAATGATGAAAGCGAGTGACGTTTCCGACCAACGCGCGCGAAGGACAGGTCGGTATCCCCGTGGAATAGAATGGTCCGCAAGAATGGCAAAACAAGACAGACGCTGTGGGTTTTGGGAGAGAGTTTGGGACGAGATCGAGAAGAAGGGGTAAAAGGCAGGAGTTCAGGTACAGGTCCGGTACGGTAAGGTAAGCGAGTGGGAAGGTGAGTATGTAAGATGAGGTAAAAGGTAAGAGGAGGTCGAAGCAGACGAGAGGTCCAGGTGGTAAGGTAGGTATGGGGGAGTGGGAGGCGGAGAGAGGGGGGGTATGCAGGTAGGTACTTGTTGCCGCTGGTGGGAGTGATGGTCCTGGTAGTGGTGGTGGTGGTAGGTTGCTGGTACAAATGCCCAAGCCAGCCAGCCAGCCAGTGAGGAACAGGTGCAGGCGCAGGTGCAAGTGCAGGGCAGGTGGTCCAGGTCCAAGTCCAGGTCCAGGTCCAGGTCCCCGCCAGGTTCAAAGTCAAGGTCCCAGGTCCAGGCAGCCCGGGCGCAGGTGCGTGTGTGCGTAAGGTACCTTGGGATGGGGGATGCTCTTGTGCTGCTGGATGCTGACTTTGATGGGGTTTTTGGGAGATGGGAGATGGGAGATGAATGAATGTCAATGACGGGTGGTGGTGTGCAGTGCGTCAGCCAGTCTCAGTCACTGGTGGGTGGGTGGTCTGGTCCGTACAAAGTATCTCACGGTGTAATTATGAGTGTGCCATGCCATTGACGGCTGTCGTCAGTGGTGATGAATCCAGACTCGTTCTTTATTTTTTATTTTGATTAAAGCCCGCCCGGTCAGGTAGCTTTTTGCCTGCTAGCATCTCTACTACTGCGCAAGGTTACAGGCACTCCAACGCAGACGGCCCAAGTCGGCAAGGTGGAATGGAGAGCAGGTGAGTAAGGCGGGAGAGTTGTGCAATGCCGGGCCCAGTTCTACATCCGCAGGTACCTACCTAATTGCCTACGAACGAACACGGCCATAGTATACATTTGCCAGTCCTCGTCTGTTGTTCGTTCAATAATGAATGCTATGCGAGGCACCATGTATGTCGTTGTGTTGTCCATGATGCGGGATGAGCTGCTCGGGACCCAAGCACCACCGCAGAAGCGAGAAACAGACGCAGGCGATAATACGGGATGGATGACCCCAAGGCCCTTGAAAATACAGGGTTACCGCTCGTCGACAGGGTTATCGTCAGTCAGGTGGTCTGGTAGGGCAGTCCCAGCGTCCACCTCGATGAGGGCCGAAGACGAGGATGAGCATGAGCATGAGCATGAGCACGAGGGGTGGGCGCAGTACCAAGCCAATCAGCCCCAATCTTGTGCTCTGGAAAAAAAAATACCTAGTGTTCGTCGTGGAGCATCTCAATCCCAGATTCCCAATAGGAGTCAACAGCAACAAACGGACGGAGAGTGGGAGCGGGAGTGGAAACGGGACTGGCGGGCAGAGAGACGTGAGAGACTGAGTGACAAACGGTACGGATACATAGTACGGATACCGAGAGAGGAGACGAGACCTGAGAGGGCAGGGCAGGTTTCCCGTCTTGCCCTTCCCTTTTACCGCAGGAATCGTCGTCTCCAAGAGCCCAGGCCCTCTGGCGAGTGGAGAGAGCGGCGAGTCGAGACCCGAGACTTGCAGCGGACTTCAGATACTACTGCCCGCTACTGATGCGCAGTTACGTGGGACGTGGGACGTTGAAATGCTGCTGCTGCACCACGACAGCTGCCGGGCCTGATGGTTACTGGTCGCTGGAGTTTGTGCTTGGATTATTTTGGCTCAGTGGGGCTCCGCCAGGAAGGATCAAGTGAATGCTGGGGGAGGCAAGAAGAAGGAAGGTACTTCGCTACCTACCTACTAGTTACCTGCCTTACTGCGTACTCTAAGGTAAAGGTAATACGGCAAAATGAGACTGACCCAAGAGTAGTGGAGCCTGTCTTTCCCCTCCCCTCCCCGCTGAGGGTTCTCACTTGAATCAATCCAATACCTAAAGCCAACTTAGTGTACACTGCAGCAGCAACGAGCGGTACCTCCCAGCAGAACTCATGAACGGGCAGAGATTTCACACGCGGCACGGCAAGGAAGCAGAATAAGGTGTGGCCAAACACGGCACCCAGGGGAGGGGGCTCCCACAGGTACTGCGGCGGCGGCGGCGGTGGTGGTGATGGTGGTGGTCTGGTGACAGCTAGTTCCCTAGGTATCCCAGGGTCGTCGATATCATGGTACCGTACCTCACACTGCAGCTGCCAACGACGCTGAGGTGAAGATTTGAACACTCGTTCGGTGCAGCGAGTGCATTGCTTCCTGCAATCCTTACCTATCCTGATTATATCGTTATATCGACGCCTTGGAGCAGCAGCAGCAGCAGCAGACGCTGGCAAGGCCCCTCTTCCCCTCTTCAGCCTTCTCCGACAGGTCTCCGGTTGTCGTTGAAAGTCTCGCGAGTCAAGCCTGAGCTGCCCCTCTTAGCCGCAGCCTCCATGCAGTGGCTGACGATGGTTCATCCATGGTTACTGCTCGTTGGTCCCAGTGGTTCGCGGGTGAACAGGAACAGCAGGTTGGACCTCGAAATGGAGCTTGGGCGCTCAAAACAGACACTGCCCTCTGCAGCAATAAAAACAGTAGGATCAAAACACTGGTGGTCGGTGAGTGGTCAATAATAACAATAAACAACTTAGCACTGGGAAAGAAAAAAAAAAAGCAAAACAAACATGGACGGATTCGACATCACCATGCTCACTCATTTCTCCCCCAATTTCCCGTCCGGTCGGCTGCAACCACATCCACATCCCGCGAAACGAAAGCTGCTGCTGGCGAGCCTTGATCAAACTGGACTGGACGGAAAACCTGAGGTGAAGACTGGACCTGGACCGCCTGCCACCCGCCAGCCAGCGCCAGGTAGGCAGGTCTGCTTCGTTTCAATTCCCTTCCTGACCTTGGGGTATTCGTAGGTACCCAACCTTACAGACGGAATGGAAGGAACCTAAGGTACTTCTTTCGAAATGCAAGTGCGCCGCCGAGGTACCTGCATTGGCACCTGCTCCTCCGGCCCGTCTCGTCCAATCCAACGGCAACTGACAGACGCACCCCGGGCTCTCGTTCCTTCTCGACCATTTCCTCTACTGCCATAGTACTCACCATGCGTGCTTTTCCCACATTGCCAATCGAACGAAAAAAAGAAAGCCCGCTGATGACCCGTGGCACGCGACGTCCGCACTATCACGCCAGCCGGCAACCGTGATATTAAACTCTCCAACGTCAAGATACCTTGCACCGACGGCACGGCAGCCGTGTCGAATGTTGATTCGGTGCGGCATTGCCATTCCCCCATCCAACGACATCGAATTCCTCCTCCCACGCCATTGCTTTGATTCACCACCAACCGGCAGCCCTCACTCACCTGTCTCACACAACCGTCTCACCCACCGGGCTCCCACCGACGGCCTGATTTGATCAGATTTCTTTGTTCGACCTCCCGTATCTCGGACTGGAGCCCGGCATCCCATTCCACAGCCTGCAAACTGCCCGCTTTCGGCCGGTGGGCCTCGCGACGCCCGCCTCCCCTCCAACCATATCCAGACTCAGACTCAGACTTGCTTTGCTTTGCTCAGCTCTGCTCGTCCGATACTACAGTCATCACATCACTACATCATTTATTTCTGTCTTCGGCCTCCTTCTACTCCTCATCAGGACTTGGAGTCCTGATTTGACCTCAGGTCGCAGTCTGTTCCCTGGCCCAGCCCGAGCCCGGACTTCTGAATTGGCAAAAGCCGCCGTCGATCTTTCCTCCAGCGCCGAGCTAAGCCTCCTGCCGGATGGAGCTGTACCGGTTCCGCCGCCACGCCTTGCAGCCATCACCTCGACCGACGTCGTTGGTCTTGCTTGGAACAACAGCAGGGCCTCACACATAGTCGGCAACGTCAGGTCCGCTGGCAACTCAGTACAAGCCGCCTAGTGCAGCATGGCGCCCCCCGTAGGGCAGAGGTACAGCCCTGGAGTCGCAATCGCAGGTTCACCGGGTTTTCTGTGCTCTACCTGACGCCCGCGTCTACCTCTGTATGGTGCGATGCAACCTCAGGGACCAAACTCTTTTACTTCCCATGCCCTTCCCTTCGGCCCTGCCCGACGTGGTATTGTCTCGCTCAGATTTTTCCATCCGGGTTTTGGAGCACGGAAATTCAGTTCTGAAAGCCTGACAGTACCTCGGCCGACCGCTCCAAGTGCGCAACCACGCAGCTTTGGAGTGGCCAGCTACCATGCCACTTCCAAGCATCCGCCTGCAGCGCTCACATGCGGCGGGAAGAGTCTAGCCTTTCGGCCCTGGACTCGCATCTCCTAGCCTGCAGTATCGAGAGTCTGACCAATCGGCCAAGGCAACTCTCAACTAAGGCTGATCTGATAGCTTTGGCAGTGTTTGGGGATGTGTTCCTACATCCGAAAATCATTCAAGGCAGAGCAGGAACGAATACAGAGTACAGACTCCATCGAACAGTTGTGAGTCACCGCTCGCTAATTGACCTCGAGGACGCAGCGAGGCAGCGCAACCCAAAATCATCCCAGTTCAACCTTTCCAACCTCCACAGAGCCCAGATGCTGGATCTTGCCGAACATCCATCGGTCCAACCAGTCATCTAGCCTCCAGCTCCGTCTTCAGGGACTGGCGGGTCCAGTGTCATGGTGTCTTTCTGATACCCTGCTGCTACTTACCGCCAGAAGACTCTCCCAGCCACCCGCGCGGTATTTCACGGGTATCTTCCTTGTCAGATGTTCCACTCAAAACCTCCCCCCCACAGCTACCCAATGACGTCGTGCACCTCCGGCTTCGACGACGATGCCACCGTCCCCGCCAAGTTTATGTCAACGGTCTCAAGGCTCGAAAGAGCTTGTTGCCCCGATCGAGCCCAATGCTCTTCCCGGCTTCTGTCACCTCCCGCGCTCCCGTCCAATATCGGCGTCTGCCGCCCGTGGCCACCACTTTATTAGTTGATACCACGCCATGAAATACGTACCGTTGCGAAGACCCTTCATCATGCCGTCAACGAGCTACTCCAGCCAATGCCGGGTTCATCCCGTTTCCATAATTAGCACCAGCATTTTTCATCATGCAGGGACGCACAGCAACTTTCCCACGTCGGGATGTATGTTGCCTCACCACGCAGCTCCGACTGCGAGTCTCGTGTTACTCCCTTCAACTTGGATTTGAGGAGGGAAACGTCGCCTCTAGCGTCACTTTGCCGTGACGTTCCCCCAAGGCGCACACATTCCGGCCGGTCAGCCGAACAAGATGTGGCGCAGAGCGGTAGAGCCTCGTCATCTGGTCGCCAATTCGCCCCATCGCACCCAATGGCAAGCGCTCTCTCTTGTAGTCACAATTCTAAGACGGTGGCAGCAAGACCACGGCCGCGAGAGAAATCGATCTACACGAATCTGCAATACAGCTGCAGCAAATGAAACAGGCTAACTGCTGAAACGGAGGATTTCTCCCGTGTCTGCAGGGCTGAATGGAATGGCAGCCATGCACTCACACGAACGCCAACGCACAATGACAACTTCCCCTCCATGATAGGCAACAGTAAACCCACTCAGGAACCGGTTATAGTTGAAAAGAAACGCGGGGTAGAAGGAAGAAGAAGGAGGGCATAGCCACCACCTTTCACATCATGCGCGCACGACCTGTCACGATGCTGACATCTTGCGATGCGCAACTTGCGCAGGTATGGATGTTCGGAGTAGTCGGGAGTATGTGACTTGGCCACCCGCCATGGGCAAAGGTAGCGATAACGGCCTCCAGCATCGCCCACACTGCAAGCCAACACGTGCTTGTGTCCGTGATATTTTTGCACCACGATTGGGGCGATGGCGGCTTGACGTGGGCCTGCACGAAGGATCGGCGCTTTTCAGAAAGGTTGGAGCCTGTTGCTGAAGATGACATCTCAGCGGTCTCTCATGTGACAGTAGGCGGTTTGGCAGCACGGTCTTTTGGACACAACACCAGCGTTGACCAAAGCAAATCCAACGTCTTGCAAGATGTGTCCTAATGGATTGGGTCTGTAGACCCAAGACACTTGAGCTACCCTGACTGGATCGTAAATCAGGGCCCAAAGAAACGGTTCCGCACTTCTTCGGAACGTTCCTTGCGCGAGTTGACTCAGCAAACCCTTTACAAGAGTGGTCTTGACTAAGCGGGCCTGGAATTACCACAACTCATGAAGCTGCGGGCTGAAGTTGCTGGCTTGGTGAAGACCTCTCGCAAAGCCAACTTTTACCTAAGTAAGGTTCAGGTATGTTGAGATCCTTCGGACCTAGCTCCGTGGATTTGGTCGTCAAGTTCTCATGAGTGGCAATGCGGTACCTGAAGGCTATGCCAGCTGAAGGTGAACTGAGAACACTATCCCTGCAAGAATTTTTCTTCCCTTGGCTTTGGGGATTAGAAGGTGCAGTCAGCGCCTTGGCGAGTGACGGCTGCTGAGACGTGGGAGAAGCTTTAGCCTCGACAGCAACACTGTAGTGTTACACGTCGTGGGTGTGGTGCTACAATACCAGTAGGAGACGGAAGCTGATGATTCGGAAGTCCCACACCTTGCTGCACAAAAAAGTCCCCTGTGATGAGTGGCCACCTTGGTCTTTTTTTTTGGTGTTGCAGCAATCTGAATTCCATAAACCTTCTACCCGCTCGCAGGCGCACAAGTGAGGCGCCTCTATAAGCAATAGATAGTCCGGACGAGGTTGATCACTCATGCTCTCTTGGCCGTTCAACACGCCGCTAAGGAGCGTGGCTAAGTTCGGACTTTGCCCAATTCTTGGACGAACAAGTCTTTCTACTCCTACTGCACTGACGTCCCGTGATGATGCGGCATGCAGGCACCCAAGCAAAATAAAGCTTCGGATGATATCACGCACATCATCTTGGACAAAGCGCGTTGCGTATGGTTCCTTCCCTATGTCAGTCGAACGAGTGAGCAGTATCATTCATATCGCAGCGGCTGGTCTAGTGTAAGACGGAGACCGGGGGGAACAGAGCTTACACGAGAAAAACGAGAACGATCATCTGACGGCGTTTCACGTGTCTATTCTTACGAGTCGAAGACGCGTTGCGTGAGGCGTAGTCAATTTGATGGGGCCCACGAGCTGGCAGACAGAAAATTTAAGGGTTAGTTTGCCTGATCTCCTCAACAGCGAAGCATTTGAACGAAACAAGTAGGTTCGTCGCTGAGCTGCGCGGGTAGAAGACACATGCATGTGAATCGGCAGCGAAATGGGATTCTGCACTTTACTTTGAGCCTGGCCCGTGCGCAATAGCAATGCGATAGAGCTTCAGCCACCGTGGCTGGACCCCCCTCCAACGACATCATCAGCTTCAGACACCCTGTCACCCAAGATCTGCGCCCTCCCCAAAGCCCCCGGTCCAGCAGGATACGATTGAAAGAAAGTTACGGTTACGAAGTGACGAAGAAAAGAACGTGCGAAATACGAAATTAGACCATGGCGCGGCTGTCATCGTCGACGTCGGCCCCCGCGCCCCCGGAGCGCGGCGTCGCGGAACTGACCCAGCTGCTCCGCCGCCTCGACCAGACGATCCTGCACGCGGACCACGATCGCGAAAGGAGGTTGCGCGCGAACGAATTCGAGAGGGCGAGGCTGAACTCGGTGAGTGCGTTTTGTTTTCGTTTGCTTCGCTTTTCTTTTTCGAGAGGTAGTAATGGCAAAAGGGGGGGACTGGACTAACTTTTTGAAACCCTTTTTCCATAGAATCTCGAATATGCCCGCAGCCTCTTGACCCGCGTCGAGCAGGAGACCCTCCACATCAAGCTCCTCGCGCGCAGGCAGGACATGCAGGTCGACCTCAACCGCAAGCGCGAACTGCTCGAGAGGCTCGTGGACCGCATGCACGACCTCGAGCAGCTGCACGAGGACGACGACGAGTACAGCTCCGACGGCGAGGACATCCTGGGCGAGATCATCCCCACGCCCAGCGAGAGCATGGACTCGCGGTCCACGGACGTACCCACCGAAGACACGGGCGACGACGACGCAGAGGACATACCGGACCTCGCGCCGCCGCTGGCACCGGCAGCAGCAGCAGCAGCAGCAGCACACGCACCGGCGCCGGAGACAACGGTACCGACGACAACTTCACAGACCATGCGCTCGCGCGGCGCCGCCAACAACACCGCCAACAACACCGCCGCCGCCGCCGCAGAACCGGAAACAGCGACGTCGACAGCTACGGCCACATCCACAGCGCGTGCGGCCCTCTTCGCCTCGCGGCGCAGCAACACCCTCAAATCGACCGCCTCCGCGGGCGCGGCGTCGACGGCAACGGCGGAGGCGCTGCTGGACCAGCAGCGCCAGGAGCAGGACGCGCTGTCCGAGTCGATCCTCAAGATGGCGGGCGCGCTCAAGGCGTCGTCGCAGCGCTTCTCGAGCACGCTGGAGCAGGACAAGAACGTGCTCTCCCGGGCGGGCGAGGGCATGGAGAAGACGGAGCGCGGGATGGACGCGGCCAGCCGGCGCATGGGTACGCTGCGCAGGATGACGGAGGGGAAAGGGTGGTGGGGGAGGATGCTGCTGTACGCGTGGGTGTACGGGCTCATGGTCGCGTTGGTGCTGTTGGTCTTTGTCATGCCCAAGTTGAGGTTCTGAACACTTCTCTCCCTGAAGGAGGAGGGAGAGCTTGTGTGAGCGTTTTTTTTTTCTTGTGTGTGGTTGCTTTTGGGAGGCGTTGGGGTGAAACGGGCTGGGAATGGTTGCATAAGCGTCATCTAAAAATGCGAGATTGATCTATTAAAGAAGGCGACTTTCGAGGTGTGCTGCTGTCTAGATCTATGAAGGCCTTGGCCTCGTTGTGAAAATGCAAAAAAGCAGATTGCTCGCTCCCGAAATTCCCGTCATGTTTCCCCTTCGAAATTGTTCAGCATAGATCCAGCCTGGCCGCCATCCAAATGCCCCTGAAAATCAGCTTTTTGGTAATGCGAGTCACTCCTTCCGTGTATCCCTCCCCCCCATCCTGCACTGCGAGCTCCTAGGAGGAGACATGAGTGTGCAGCTACTCCGAATACGTGCCAAGTTCCATGTGTTGCTCGTCGTTGCCCGAGGACGGAGCCATCGCATCCTCCATTTCGCATTCCTGCATGCTCTCAAGGTAGCTGTCAGTGTCCTGAATGCGTGGCTGCGATGTGCTATGCCAGGAAGCGCCAACCATGGTGCCCGAGGCCTGTTCTTCAGCATTGATGCTGTCGATGGGTGTGTCTGTCTCGGCAGAGGCTGACATGTCGTCAGGCCACATCTGATGAACAGCGTCGCAGAGACTGTCATATTCAGCGGCGCAAGCCTTATCAATGATCTCGTCCAGAAGCTCTGTCATGGCGACATCAATCTGGACGCTGGCGGGGAGCTCGTCGCCGAAGAGTTCGGCAAAAAGGAGGCGGGTCTCAACGTTGCGCTTGACGAGCTCGTCGTAGCTGAGGCCTGGGGATAGTCTGCCCCCGACAGGCTTACCTCGAGTCTGAGATACCTCATGTTAGCGAACCTATTCAGCATAAGATATGTAGGCTCGATGATGTGAGTAGGGAACGAAACAAGGGCGCATAGAAGGACTCATCCTTACCGGGGGCATGTAGCTGAAGTCCGTCTTCTCCCCAGTACCAGCCTTCAGTACTCGGTCGCACCAGCGGTATTTGGTTTTGATCTCGAAGAAGTTTTTGAAGAGCTCGTACTGGGGGTCGAAGAGTCCGGAGGTAGTGCTGGGGCGTTCGATGCCACGAAGGCGCCACACACCGTCGTCCTTCTTCTGGTACAGCTTAGCCCCAAACCAGTAGAGAGGGGGCTTTGCATTGGACTCAAAGATCTGAAGGGTGAATAACAACGTCAGCATGCTTTTGCGCGGTGCTAGCATATCAGGTTACTGAGACTTACGTAGAGCTCGTACTTGTCATGCACGGCGCCGTACTGGTCCTCAGTCTTGCGAAACAGCTGGATCTCGTACCGGAAGTGGTACTTGTCCGACCAGACGTGGTAGAGATCTAATGATATCAACTTCAGAACCTCAGGGTGGAAATAGCCAACTCGTCAAGGATTTACTTACCAGGATTGATCCATTCTTGGCCAAGCATGGCGTTTCGAATCCGGCACTCCTCCTCTTCTTTCTGTTTCCTGCGCTTGATGTCTTCCCGGCGTCTAATGGCTTTGGAATCATAATCTGACTCGCGTAGTTTCTTGTTGCGAGTGCAAGAGAAGGTGAACCAATCGACATGAACAATCTTGATCTTGACTTTCTTGTTCTTGTCCTTGTTTCTCTCCATGGCGTCTCTGACTGTGGTCGCAATACACAGTTGTCAGTATTTCACCCAAACATCGGGAAGGCGAGGAGGAGGGTTTGTCACCCCCAACAGGAAAGGCCCAAGCCATGAGGATATGGGAAATGAAACGAAGAGCTGACGTACTTATCTTGTTCTTATTTCTGTTTTTGAATTGTTCATCGGTACAGAGAAGGTGCGTGACCGAGTCGTCCATCTCGAGGGAGAACCGACCCTTCCGCATATGGGTCCAGTCCTCGAGTTGCTTGATTTCGTGTTCATTGGTGCCAGCGGCCGCGAGGACCCTGTTCTTGAAGATAGCTGCAACCATGGTGAAGTATTTGCCGGGCTAGCTATGCTGTTGCTTTAGTTGGGACGGTTCGCTCTGACGTTATTGGAATATCGCCGAGCTCATTCTATTCACACTCGTTGTGCAGATGTGATCTTCTCGCGATGGGAGGGGAGAAGAAGAAGAAGAAGCGGTTGATGATCAAGCTAGGTAGGCTATTTATCTCAAAAGAAGGCTGGGTAGGGGCAACGAGGAAGAGAAGGCAGGCACGAACCAGCAATGGATAGATGGGAGGTTCTTGGGTGTTGCTTCCAAACGATGATGTGACGACTTCTCTTGAGACGTAATTGTCTATTGTTCATAACTTTTCTTGCTTATGACCGTTCACCTTCTACCTAAAGCCCTTCGAATTCTTGATGAATGTTCTGATTTTGTCCAGACTCTGCTTGCCGTCCTCCTCAACACCGCTGCTCACGTCAACGCCGACAATACGGTCACCGAACTCCCCAACAGCCTTGACCGCCTCAATGACGTTGTCTGGATTCAGACCACCCGCTAGGATGACTTGCAGCTCAGGGTCTTTCGCCAAGATTTCTTTGACGCTGGAGACGTCGAGAAGCTTACCAGAGCCCGCACCAGAATCGAGCAACGGGATAGTGTGATAGCCGCGGAGACCAAGGCCAATCGAGTTGGGCTTGAATGCGCGGATGACGGGGACAGGAATGAGGTTTGCCCACTCGATAGGCTCATTTCCGTGGAGCTGAACAATGTCCAAGTTGAAGCGCTTCTGTTTCTCCAAGACCTCATCCAGTGGCTGGTTCTGGAAGATACCCGCGAGGAGCGGGCGAGAGCTTGATAGTCTCGAGACCGACGCCGTGTAGTAGTCTGTTGCAGACTTTGTGGGTATCCTTGACTCTTGTCGGGTCGCTGCAGGCTTGTATGAGTGGACCGCCTCTGAAATCGCCGCGGCCGTCTCATCAGATATACAGCGCTTAGCACCAGGAACCAGGCAGATTCCGACAAAGTCCGCGCCGGACTTCACAGCCTCCAGAGCAGCCTCTGGTGTCCTCGTGCCACAGATCTTGACAAACAGAGGTTGAGTCTTAACCGGCTCGGGCTCGGCGTCGGAGCCGGAGCACAGCTCTCTGATGAATTTGGTGGTATCCGGTGCTCTTACAATAGCCTCTCCAACGAGAATGGCGTTGATGCCGTCGTTCTTGCACATTTGAACGTCTTTATGGCTGTTGATGCCGCTGAGAGCACAGATAATGGTATTTTCGGACACCATGCTCCTCAGCCTGCTCGTCGTGTTCATGTCAACCTCGAAGCTCTCCAAGTTGCGGTTGTTGACACCAATGGCCTTCGCGCCCAGCTCCAGGGCAGTCGTCATCTCCTCCGCATTCTGCACCTCCACAAGCGGCTCCATACCCAATGACAAGGAGTACTTATATAACCTCTCCAGCAGCTCCGTCTCCAGCATCTTGACGATCAGAAGCACGGTGTCGGCACCGGCCAGCCTTGCCTCAAGAATCTGGTACTCCTCAAAGATGAACTCTTTGCGAAGGATAGCTGGTCTGTTGGGCATGCCGTTCAAAACTTGTCTGACGGCACGAAGATCCTCAATACTTCCCTTGAACCACTCTGGCTCAGTAAGGACAGAGATAACGCTGGCGCCGGCAAGAGCATATTTCTTTGCCTGTGTAGGAGCGTTGATGTTGATGTCAAAGATACCCTTGGAGGGCGAGGCTCGCTTGATCTCTGCCATGAGGGAAACATCAAAGGGGGTCTGACGCAAGCGGTCGACGAAAGAGACCTGAGGCGGGGCGGCATTCAAGTCGTAGGCGGCTTGGAGATCAGCGGGTCTTTGCGAGGGAATCAACTTTTGAGCGGCAACGGATGCTTTCCTGTGGGCGTAGATCTGCTGCAAGATGTTGTTTTTCTTCGCTGGCACGGAGGCCACCACCTTGGACTCACCATTCGCAGCGGAGCCCTTCTTAAGCTTGTCGTTCTCCTCCCAAGTGCCACCCTGAAGTTGCAAGAAGTTTCGAAGCATGGTACGGCCGTCAGCGGTGAGAATACTCTCGGGATGGAACTGAACACCCTCAATCGTGTACTCCTTGTGTCGCACACCTTGAATAATGCCCGGTGAACCATCTGCCGTAGCAACCCAGGAAGTCACTTCGAGGCAGCTCGGCAGAGTAACACGAGTGCCGGCGAGCGAGTGGTACCTGGTGACCGGGAGACCTTGGCGCAGGCCAGCGTAAACACCCTTGGCATCATGTGTCAGAGGAGACGTCTTGCCGTGAAGCCATTCTCCTGCGGACCCAACTTCTCCCCCGTAGACATCGAAAATGCACTGCTGACCCATGCAAACTCCAAAAATGGGAATCTTGCCGGCAAAGTGCTTTATGGCATCTCGACTAACGCCAGAGTCGGTATCGGGATGTCCAGGTCCAGGGCTGATGATCAGTTGAGTTGGCTTCTTGTCAATCAACTCAGGGAGCGTGATCTTGTCATTTCTGAAGACGGTGACATTTGCACCTTCGAGAACCAGGTACTGGTAAACATTCCAGGTGAAGGAGTCGTAGTTGTCGATGAGAATCAAGTTGGACGCCGTCGGAATCGGTGGCGACGGGTCCGGGTGGTGGGGTGAGTGGTCGATAATATCAAGAGACGGCATCTTGGAAACGCACTCGAGCCTCGGAAAATTGGGTCAATTGGGAGCTCGTGATCGTTCTCCCTCGAGAAATCTTGTGCCAGTAGTTGAAGATACCGGTAGTCGTGAGTGTAGATTGACTGAAGTGAGTCAACGGGACGGATTGCAATACAAATGAAAAGGCGGTTGAGTAAGGAAGACGGTACGGTATGTCGGAGCTCAAACCTTACTGTGCTTATACCTGTATATAAGAAGTAGGGGACAGTGCGCATTCGTGCCGGAGGCAAGTGCTGATAGATTGCCCCGCCGCTATCGCATCCCGGTCCCCCGGGGCTACCTATTTGGTCACACAGGCAATCCCCAGACTCTGCACTTGTGCTTCCAGTCGTTCCAAACTGCCAGGGTAAATCTCAATTACAATCAAATTTAATGGAACTCTTCAGTATGAAACAATTTCTTTCAATCTTTCTATAGATTTGTACCACTGAAAGCTATGGAAATGAGAAGGTTGGCCAGACTAAACAGCTCTTTCATCGAGCTGGCGGTACGTACCGGCTGTACTGGGGAGCGCTAGCACGGAACAAGCTAGACTCATCTGTCGGAAAAACCCAGGAATTGGAGCTCCCAAAAAAGTTGAGCTCCAGCCAACCACCATCAGAAAGGCTGCAAAAGCATTCGCGGGTCCAAGTGTACAAGCGCGTCGACTTGCTTTCTCTCTCGCATCCCAGGCAACATAGCTCATCGCAGCCTCGCCTGATGCAGACTGGATCCTGATCGCTTCGCCCAATCGACCTCTGCGGCAATGGCGAATGTGGCGGACCGTCTGTATTTTCCTCCTTTGGAGGAATGTCTGAATGGAGACAACATCATCATGTGGGTAACCGTGCTATTTGTTGACTTTGTCGATGCCTAGCAACTGACCTCCCATCAGCTCCTGGAAGCTCGTCGCTGCTGCTCTAGCCGATAAGGATGATACGCGACGAAAGACCAAAGCTGTCATACAGTTTTTGCAAGACGAATACGTGCGATCCCTCATCAAGGACCCGGCCACCGCCTTTGCGCCGCCGAGCGATTCTACAAAGACCGAATTCGAGACCAAAACCGCCGCCATCCACGTCGCCCCCACGCCAAATGACAAATTCGACATCAAGGTCATTAAGGAGGATGCGCAGTGGTTGAGCAAGAATGCCAAAGTCAACCTCGTCGCCGCGCTTCGAGCGACCGTTGTCGAGTTCCAGTCCCGCCCAGCGAGCCACCTTACAGGACCTCTCTCTACACAAGACGCGGTCAACTTGCAGGAAGCCGCTGGCATCGCTAATGTCCAATCTTCATCCATGGTCCCGCTTTCAGGGGCGGCGCTTGATGCCGAAGCCATCTGGGCCGAATTCGAGAAGGACGACACTAGGCGGCAACGCATCTTCCAGACGTACCTCGCTGAACGGCGCAATTTCCTGATGACGGCCGACTTGGTTCACGAAAACCTTCTATATGCGCAACCTTCCACCCAGATAACGACTGGCGATGCGTCATCAACACCCCCAAGACTTCTTGCCGCGGCCGACCGTTCCAAATACCTAGCCGACCTCCTGACAACTTACCTCCAATTCGTGACGGATTCAGCTGGGAGACTGGCGGAGGGCTTGGGCTCGGTGCTTGAAGACAAGAACCTGCTGGTTGAGGAACTCGAATTGGAATGGGTGCGGACGGTCCTGACCGAAACTGTCCATGCTCTGTCGGTGGTTTTCCAGGCCGTGGATGGCAACGGCGATGCTTTCGTGCCCTGTGCGATCGTTGGACAATGGTTCGCTCTTATGGAGGGCTACGGTTTCTTCAGCGGCATCACTGCGGTAAGTTTGCCACTGATTTCTTCAAGGAAGGAAGCTAACAGCAAGCAGCCGAATGAGAGCATTGGTTCTCTCGTCATGCCCCTTAGATCGCTCATAACCGCGATTTCGCTCAAAATGCTCAACCCTTCGAGATCCATAGAGTCTCTCTCGGAGGAGACACCTGAGTATCGCGGCGACGAGGATCCTTACATTACTGCACCATCCGTCCTCGAGACAGTACATAACGCAATCCTGGCGGCCGCAAACGCCGATTGCGAAAGTCAAAGCCCCGTCATCTTTGCCTGGACTGTTATCGTTCACCGCATGTTCGTCTCGCATCACGAACGAATCGAAAAGCGAGACGCTCTGCAGAACCAGCGCTCCCAAGAGACGTTCGAAGCCGGTGTACTCATCCGTCCTACGATTAGTCGTCGACTTTCGGCCGGTAGTATCGTCTCTCTCGACGGCAAGTCGTTTGACATCTTCCTTACAGGCGCTGGCCTGGACAAGGACATGCAGGTCGTGGAACAGCTCGCAGTAGCCGTAACGTCCAATGGACGGGCGTATGAAGTTGTTTCCGAGATGGCTCTTGCTATCGGTGGCTCAAGTGATGGCGCATTCACGCCGCTCATAAGCTCGAGGATACGCCTTGCCTTTGTTGATTTCCTGAAGGCTACCTACCCATTTGTGGGATACCAGTCTGATTCGGTAACTTCACTGCTCTCAGTTCTGTTAGCTGGTCAACAATACTGGGACCTGGAAAAGCCTGTCCTTGCGCCTGCAAACGATGTTCTTGGTGAAGTACTTCAAGATGCCACCACCCTGGAGTATTACTTCCATCAAGCACTTAGCCGCTACCCTTTTGAGTTATTACCATTCCTCAATATTTGCCGTGCTTTGGCAAACTGCACTGTTGGCGATGGTCGTTCAGACATTGTGGTCAACCTCTTGCGCAAAACTCCTACGCTCACCTTCATCCTACCTGACGATTATCAAGAATATGAGTTGGCCCAAGAGGAGGACAACACCAACACTTTCTGCCTCTTGGAGGATATTCCGCTTTTCACACCTGCAACCGCATGGAATAGGAGAACTCGCCTGGATGACTCATTCAGGATACCTGCGGAAACCTATGGACGCTTCATCACAGATACTGGGCGAGTCGTTCTAATGGAATACGAGCATTCAGCGCTCGCTCTGCTAGGCAAGAGACTAGAGGTTCAGCTCTCACCCGAGATCTACCGCAGCGAGCTAGATGGCTTCCAACCAGAGGAGACTGCGGAGACTATCGTTCTGCTGTCTACTCTTCTTCGCGCCGAGGTACTCAAGTCTGAGCAACAGGGACTCAGCGGCGACGACTCGCTCAAGTCTGGACTGGAGTTGTTAGAAGAAATCGGCAAGCATATCTCTGGCAACAAGGATCTCGTTGCTGTCGTGTGCGAGACTATGGACGTCTATATGCAAGACGACAAGGCAACCGATGGCCAGGGTATCACAGTGCTCAACGCTTGCGTCCAGTTCCTGCATGCGATCCTGCCCTTGTGTCCTACCAGGGTGTGGTCTTACCTCGCTCGCTGCGAACTTTTGAACTCTGACGCTCAAGCTGGTAAACTGGCAAAAATCACAGGCAACTTGGATCTTGTTGGTGACCGCTTTGACTTGCTCCTTTCTTCTGTTCGTCTCTTCGATAGTCTCATCGACAGTGTCAAGAGCAGTGCTGTTCAGCGCAAGTCGGGCAACAAGCTTATCGGTCGCCAGAAGGTGTCGAACAACGTCTGGCTTGGTGTGGCGGACAAGGTCCTCGGCAAAGTCAGCCTGGCTATCGCGCAGGCCACTGTGGACGTCTTCGAGACCTCGTCAACATGGCGATTTGCTTCAGAGCTGCACCGAACTCTGCTCATTCGTCATGTGGTGCCGGTAATGGACCGCATCATTTCTCATACTTACGGTATGGGTAACAAAGATAACTCAGAGACCCTGACCGTGTGCTTGGAGCCTGCCGCTTCTTACATCATTGATTCTTTTCTCTCACCATCAACTGGCTCTCTTCGGTTTCAGCCACTCTTGGCCACACTAGTCAACGGTTTGCACATCCCGGACTCAACACTCTACCAGGACAGGCTAGCTTCCGCTCAAAAGCAACTCATCTCGACCCTCAAATTCACCACAACGCTGCTACGTGTGGCCAACTATCTCGAACGACCATCAGCAAGGTTCGAGGATCATCTTTTCAAAACGTCGTCCATCCTCGCGAGGCTTTGCGCCATATGCGAGCAATTCCGGCGACCGGCTCTTCTGCTTCTCGAAGCGCTGGTTCTGAGCGCAGCCAAAGCCAATGACGACCCTCCATCACTTCTAGGATATCTTGGTCCTCTGTTGTCTCGGTCATTCATTCAGGTGTTGTCGAGGCTCGACAGGCCCTTCCTTGTTAGCAGGGACGTGCAAACCACGTGGAAATTCTTCTCGACCATTGTGCAAAACCGTCAAACATGGTTGTCCAATTGCCTGCTGACTGGCAAGACCCCTAGGGACGCTCTCAAGGGCGGCAAGAAAGATGCTTCGTCCGCTCCCAACTCCGTTCTTGCTACCGCATTCACGAAGCTGAGGAAAATCAAGGAACTGGAGATTGCAGAGGCTCTCCGCATCCTGGACTTTGTAGCATCATCCCAGAACCACTGGCCCTGGACTATCTTTACCATGCAGAAGGATTCGGCTTTCTTGGATTCTTTGCGTCTTTACGTCAAGGACCTAAACAGCTTCACAGTCACCAGCAAAACGGACGCCGTGAAGGCTGCCATCGATGCAAAGATGGCGGCTTACATTGCTGAGATCTTTGCCATGCAGCTCTACCATTTGCGTCAGATGGGTGGTGCTGATGTATTCGCGAAGAGCCTGGTGTCTGACCTCGACTACTATCTCCGTGATGGTGTCGAAGTCTCTAGCTACAACAACTCCCTTCACACGAACTTTGCGAAGAACTTTACTAGCAAGTACCCAGGAGTCTCTCTGGAAGCCTTTAAGCGAACGGCTCTGAGGCCTGGTGAGCTTGGCAGAAGCTACTTCTATGACCTGGAAAGTGCTACTGAAATGCTAAGCTTCGACCCTAGCTGGCATGGTCGTCGCAACAGCGGTTTCTGCAACGAAATGGGCATTGCTAACGCAAACCTGTCACTCGTTGACGCGCAAATCGTAAGTTTTCCGCTCCTTGCTACCAAAGAGCCGCACTAACTGCGTGCAGTCGTTGTTCCATGCCTGGGAGTTCTTGTTACTTGAGCTCAGCAGCAGTCTTCCGGAGAACGAGACTATTGCCAAGCAGATGCTCCAAGTCTCCCAACAGTGTCTTGAGGCAAACCGATCGAACCAAGGACCCGAGAACATCTTTATGCGCATTGTCGAGGAGCGTGCCGATCTCAGTCTTTTACTCGTCCAGCGTCTTGTCGGCCGTCCCATCTCATCCCACGATGTCAACCAGGTCCTTGGGACGCTGTTCACAATTGTCAGCGGTGTCGAGGAGCCGTTCAACCCAGAGTCTATCTCGTACTACCGAACCATGCTCAAGACCATCTACGTTACTCTGCGGGCTTACAATGCAGCCGAGAGGAAGGGCCTGGGAGCTTCCAAGAATGGCGGCGAGGGATTCTCCGTTACACTGACCCAAACCATATTGAATCTGCTGGATAGAGTGGTCGCGAAGGGATTCAGGACTCTTGTCGCGCTTGTTCACGATACCGAGGCTGCCGTAGCGCCCGAGGATCTGGCTCTCCTTACTGCCATCCTGCAAGCTTGTCTCAACATGCCGACAATCGACCAATGCCAGACACAGATTCTGAACATTATGGCATCATACGACGCCATGCACGCGGCGACATCCCTCTTCTCATGGGCCGACAAACTTTCTGTCAACAATGACCCCATCTACGGCGAGCTTAGCTTACTGTTTCTCTTGGAGCTCTCGACACTCCCGGCGGTGGCAGAACAGATGGCTTGCGACGGCTTGCTGAGCCACTTGACGTCGGCCGGCATCACGAACTTCATGCGGCGTGGAAACATCTCCCCCTTCTCAGAAGCCATTGGGCCACAGCGATGCTATAGCATCTGGGTGAAGGGCGTGCTCCCTCTGCTGCTGAACCTGCTTACAGCTCTGGGTGGAACCGTCGCCCCCGAAATCGCCTACGTCCTGAACCAATTCCCTCTCCTCCTCAAGTCTAGTGTTGACCGTTTCGAGGCTCCCGGTGCTAGCCGGACCGCATCCAGAGAAGCACCTCATTATGTAACTCTGCTGTCCGTATCTGAAGTTCATTCCCTTGCGCTGTTGACCCGTGTCATTGCGGCTTTGCGGGCTGCAAACAACAGAGACATCCCCGAAGTTCAATGGGATGCCGCTTCACTACTGGAGAATATCGACTTTTGGCTTTCCAGCCGGAAGCTGCTCCGCGACAGACTATTGCCAATGGGCCAGCGCGAAGTCGAGTGGAAGAGCACCAAAACGGGCGCATCCGGCGACAACGGACAGCCAGAGAACCTGCTGGAGAGCAAGGTGCTTTCGCAATTGGAGGCTGTGAGGGATGTGTTGAGCGAAGATTTAGAGGAGGCTTAATAGTAGCAGTTACGATATGAGCGGCCTCGCAGCCCAGGGAACGAAATGGGGGGTTTAAAGATTAAAACATGGTTCAGGCGTTGATGTGTATAGGATGAAAGTGTGCATTTTCAGGCAACCCCTGGATCTCATTTGGTGTAGAATTAAATCAGCGGATACCCAAGCCGGGAACAACATCCTTTTGATGCATGCCTTGGACGACCTCGATCTCAACATGCGGTCACGTTTCGTTGAAGATCATGGAGTAGAATGTCTTCGATTCTCATACGTTTGGTGTCTTTCACATCCGAATTGCCTTGCCACCATGTCTATCCAATCCTTGGAAAAAGTATTGTACAGGAAACCTCCCTCGCGGGGTGTCAACATCAAGAAACGCCACTCATCGGTTTCTCGTGCCATATCCACGAGCCACATCTGCGGTTATCCGTCTCCTAAACGTCCAGCTTGGTCGTGGTGCTGGATAGTATTACACATGTGTGCAAGCCGGCCTATGGCCTGCCGCTAGCACGTCCACTTCAGTTTTCTTCGTTTGTTCTCTCATTGGTGATATGTTTCATTGGTTTTTTGTGGCCAGTGCCCTTTTTTTTCGTTGGCAGAGCATTTACTGGTTCTGCTGCATCTGGGCAGTCATCTGGGCGTTGTGCTCCTGGAAGCGCTCGCTCAGGCGCTGCTGGGAGAACATTTGCTTCTGGACGCAGCGGGAGATGCAGCCGGTCTCGCGGGAGGAAAGGGACTTGGAGGTGAAGTCATCGATGCAAGAGGTGAAGCAGTGGTCGACGAGGTTGCCGAACAGCTATGAGGGGTAGACAGACGTCAGCGCCGTTGCTTTGCAAATTGAGAGAGTTGTGACATGAAGGCACAACTGCAGGCCAGAACATTGGTTGGTGAGGATATGCAACATACGTTCATGAACTCCTTGACCTGGCGCTTTTGCAGCCTCTGCTGGAGCTGGGTCTCCTCGGCCTTGGTAAGACTGGAGAAGGATGCGCATTAGTCCAATGTTCCTCTTGCTCAGATTTTGCAGCTGTTCCGGCACTTGCGTGCGGGGTTATACATACGCGTCCATTGTGCTTATTTAGGGGCGTTTGGAAGCGGGTGACTTGTGTGGAAGAGAGAGGTTGGCCGCGAGCTATGGTGACGGTGGAGTTGGTGCTGTTCGACGATGACGATGAAATTTCTTTGGGAGGGATCGACTTTCGGGACTGGGACTGCACTTTGCTGCTGTCCCGAGATGCGCGACGGCTCGAAAGCTTGCTTTCCCTGGTTGTTTCGAGCCAATCATGTCACAGAGTCAAGTACTTGATGGAGCTCTGATAGCGATAAGCATCTAACGAGGAACTGATTAGACCTTGGAAATGTGAGCTCGGATAGATGCATTGGGCAAGGAAGGTATCAAGGTATTCATTCAGGCTTAGGCTTCAAAAGCCCCATGGCGCGGGCTGCTCGCTTCCACAGCCCAGCTTTTGTTTCCAATAAGAAGAGTCGCCAAAAGCGTTCACATCGTTCAGGACACACGAGTCCTAAGTAGTAATCTTGCCTATGCAGCTCAAGCCTGAATTGCAGCCGAAGCAAACAATCGACTTGAAAAAGTGAACGTCTGGACCGTGCTACCACACCAAATCGGTTGCAGAGAGTGGGGACCTGCCAGCGCGGCCAACAGCAACCAGCCAGCTTCCTTCCCGCCCTCAACCAACAGAGCTTTCCAAAACGACCCCAACTCCTCACCACCACGACCACGACCATCACCTCCAGCCGTCACCAGCTGTACGCTTGCAACGCCACTCATCACCGACAGCCCGGCCACAGGCAGCTCCCATCAGCTAGCTATTAGTCGACATCGCAGAAAGGCAGCTCTCAGCCGTGCCCTTCTCTTCCGACCAACCCCCGATGAGTGCCCGAGGCGGAAGCCGTCCACCTCCTCGTGGCCGCCCAAACAAGGTGACCAAGGCCGCCGCTGTCGCCGGCATCAAGCGGGACCCCCAAGCCCTTGCCCGCGCCACCGCCGCAGCCAGCCGACACGCCCCGTCCGCCGTCGACCACCAGCTCGAACAGCTCGCCCACGATGCAGAGGCCGAAGCTGAGCACGAAGATGACGACGAGATAACCGCTCCTCCTCCGCCCACGACCTCTCAACAACATCATCAACATCAGCAGCATCATCAGCAGCAGCACCACCCAAACGCCTTCGACCTCGCAGCCGCGGGTATCCTGGCCAACGGCCCTCCCCCACCCGACTCGGACATACATCCCGATCTTCACGGCCTGCCCGCCCAGTTCGCCATGGAAGCTCACATGGGCAGCCAAGGCGGTCATGGTGGTCCGGGAGATATCCCGTTGACCGCCGAGGACCTGGCGAAGCAGAGCGGCTACACACAGCTGGTCATCGACAGTGCTCTGGCAAAACGTCTGGCCAACAACGAGGGACACCGCCTTGCGGTACAAAGACGTGGAGACCAGAATCTCAACTTGAAAAGGCGTAGCAATGTCGAGGCCCTGCTAGCTCACGTCTCTGGGCAGGAAACCGCCAGCCCCTGTAAGAGTTGCCACAAGGGTTACGGCCCTTGGAATGGCTGCGTCGTGGTGAATGGTCAGATGTGCGGGAGCTGTGCCAATTGTTGGTTCAACGCGAGCGGCTCCAGGTGTTCCTTCCATGGTAAGCAGACAAACGCAGCCTCAAGAAAAATCAGACGGTGAAAAGACAGGGAGCTAACCGACATCAACGCAGAAAACAACCTCCCTCAGCACATGCCAGCGGTCCAGATGCCGCCTCAGGTGTCTGCAAACACAAGCTTCGCCGGCGCAGCGCCGATGGCTCCCGGCATGGTCCCCGCAGGCCCTAGCGGCTTCGGGCAGCCAGGAGGGAACCAAACGGTGGCACAGTTCACAAGAGATGCACTCAACAGAGCGATGGCGGAGGCCCGAAGTAACGATCCAAATGTACGGTTCCAGTTCCGCATCGAAACCGCGGCGCGGGAGCTAGCGTTAGCTAGCGCCGAGTACGCCGATTTCCTGGCCCAGCAGGCGGGCCACGACCCGAGTCAGCACCCAGACGCTGAGGGCTCCGTGCCGGAGGCGGCGATGGGAGACGGGAACGACGGACCGTGAGAGTCGGCAGTCGGAAAACGGCCCCATTCTTATCCCCGATCCTCAAAGCAATCCCGAAATACGAAACTGAAAGCTGGTCGACGATGATTGTGATCACGGCCTGGGCAACATGACAGTGACGGAGTACCAACCCGCATCAGTCCTCCGATGCAGTCGGGCCGTAATGTTGTCCTTTCCCTGCCACGATGCCGTGGATGACAAAGCTTCTCTATCATCATCGTACCACTTTGCATTTGGGAACACGCGGGCATGGGCGCCCGACTTACTCGCTCTCCCTCCCGATTTGCACTTGGCACCTGCGCTGGTGGTAGGGCGCCGTCTATGCGAACACATGGAGAACGGAAGCCAACACACCAATGCGAAAACGACCCAATGACGACAGAGGGACACACACATACATACGGACATGGGGAGCTTGGGATTTCCCTGCACAGCACCAAGCAGGCACACGGTCATCAGAGAATAACAGCAAAGCATAGGGCAATGGGAAGCATCGTTATTTGTTTTTTTTCGGTTTTTTTGGGATTGGTTCACCTCGTACAACCATCACGCACAAATATACACTACCACGCGTGAAAAGGAGCTGAGTTGACAGCTACCTTGGGCGAGGCTAATGGGCGTGCATACTGAACACACACATATAGATTGATACCACGGTTCTTTCATACATCAAGGATGCATTCGTCGTGTGCCACTGCAGCACAGCATGCCGTGAACCCTGATTCCCCGTACTGGCCGGTCAGCTGATAGCCTTGCTCTGTGACCTCAACCTCTTGGCTTACTGCATCTCTCACGACGGGGTTTCGTTCCTCAAACCATGCAACAGTCTTCACGCAGCAAAAAACCACGGCTCAAGACTCCCTGCCCATGTCTTCGCTCTAGACTCCGCCTCGCAGCGCGCCTCAGCTGGGTCCCAAGACGGGCACTAACCCGGCGGAACAGATCCGACACGGCAAAGGTCAAGGCTTCTATTTTTTGCCAGTAATATTCCGGTCACCTATATCCAACGTTTGCCCAGCCACGCGATCTTCAACCCTCGCTCACCTAACCCGCCCCAAAATCGTCTGACGTCCGACGTCGTAGGAAGGAGCGAAAGGCCACCAGCAGCCTGCGTCACTCGGTATAGCAATCCTTACACCGGCGAGCCATATAGGTGAGCATTCTCCCTCCAGAAACCAAGCACATGCCTATCGACCGCCTGGTCACACGTGTGAGCAATATCACACGCAAACCTACCAACCGCCATCCCTCCTGTTCAGGCAAATCGGTGATAACATGAAAGTAAATCGGTGTTAAAGTCTGCATCTTCGGACTCGGCTCGATCCAAGCGAAGAACTCATAGAAAACCCCTTTTGCCCTTTTCGCTTCACACCCTCAACTGCCTTGCCTAAGGTAGGACGGGTTTGCCACGGGAATGACGGGCGAGCAGAAAAATAAAATAAAACGACAAACACATGGCGATATCACCAATAACGAAGACCAACAAAAGTCTATCAGTCATCCCATGTGAAATTTCGTCGTGAGGAGGGGGGCTTGCAAAAGGGATCTGAGAGCAGGATAAATCACTACATCAGCCCAAAAGAAACTCCGCGTCTTCGCCTCCGCGAATACACGCGGCAGGTCCCCGACGGGGTGTGGTGTGCGAGTGTGTGTTCCAACCCAGCTTCTCGTCGACTCCTTAATGCCGAAAGAAAGCTGTCGGCGATGATGAGATAATACGGGGCAAAATTCCCTTCCCATCATCACCTGTCTCTTCACTGTGGTATGGTAATCACTATGAAACGGATGAGTGCAACCCCACAGTCCCCCTCTCTCTCCCCTCACAACTCTATCTCACCTCATTGCTGGCTCTCTGTTCGGGCACTTCACACAGACTCTTCAGCCCCGGGGGTGGGAAGATTGAACGGGGTCCAGATCAGGATCTTACCGTTGTTGCGCGTTCCAAATTCTCCGACTTGCTGGTTCCAGGGGTGGTTTGCAAACAAGGTCGCAGTGAAGCAAGAGAAGGGAAGAAGAACAACCAGAAAAAAAAAAGAGGTCCCACGCAAGAACGAAATGAAAGGGGTCATCAAACATGCACCGCAACCAAGAAGAGGGAAAGAACAATCAATATCCAACATCCAAATATCGCTGAAGATACTTGGACTTGCGGCTGGTTGTAACCTAGCGGCGAACAACAAATCCTGCGACATGTTTGAGAAAATTTTCGTCCAACAAACGGAGAGAGAGACAAAGTGAGTGAGTGAGTGGAGGAAGGATTCAAAGCCAGCCCCGGTCCGCACACCATTATCCAACATTCAATTAAGACCAATATCAGACGGTGCAGTATGGTTGGGCGAAAACGACCCCCCTACCAATAACAGAACATATGGTGATGTTGCAACAGCTCCTGCAGCTCCAGCTCCCCCTCCGCGCGCTAGAGATTCAGAAGAGCTGCAGGAGTGAGCCTCTCTAACAAGAAACCGCCATGTTGAAGAAGACCCCCCATGTCAATGATCGTGTTCTTCACGCGTCAGGAACTTGAAGAAGTCACAATCTCAAACCCTGCTGCGCCACTCTGTCTGTGAAAACGCACAGAATATACAAGATCCCCCCGCCGATCGTCGGCCGATGCCAGTGCGCCGCTGCCGCCTCCGCCTAGCGACGGGTAGAAGAGAGTTTATGGCTCTTCATCCAACTGCATGTCCAATGTCAAAAAGTCATAATGTGAGAAGACGTCCGTGTTGAACCGTGGGAAGCTTATCCATTGGACATGCAGCTCCCCTCCTCGGCGCCACACACACACACTTACACACACAGTATGCACGCACACCACCATTACCTCACCTTCACTCCCCTTCCCAAGCCTAAATCCTAACTTCAGACCAAAAAGAATCCGCGGGCGCGGTCTCTTGTATGTAGGCCGGGGGATCTCTCGGGACAGAGTTACAAAAGTAGGACTCAGAGGACCGAGCAGGAGCAGGACCCTTGAGGGGGAGAGGGAGTCAGTATCGACGACTCGAAAGCCTAAATCTCTTTCCCATTACGTTGCGCGAGGGTTGGTTGGGTGGTTGCTCTCGGGACTAGCCCCATGTAGGTATACATCGTCCACCCCAAAAAGACGGATGCGGCGGTTGCGGTGTCGATGCCGCGAACGGCGAAATGGGAGCGGAGAGCGGAGACGGCCGTCCGCGCCGGAGGTCTACAATGGCGTCGGGTCTGGACTGGGCTGCAATGACGAAAATGCCGTCAACCTCCTTTAATAAACCCCAGTGGATGGAGGGCGATCATAGGTAAATTTGCGGATCGCCGCCGAACCGGAACAGAACCTTCGTGTGCGCACTATAGATTTGGTGATCCTACGATACCCATCCAGTGCCGTTGCTTGCACAGATGCTGGTTGAACGGAGACTACAACACTAGAGAGACGCACGCTTAATATAGGCTGCTGAACAAGAAACTTACGGGATCGAGGAATCCCTCAACTGGCGCGCAACGTCAGGAATAAGGAGACTTTCGTAATTAAACAGAATATTTAACCGCCTTCCATCCATCGGACTCTCTCTCAAATGCATTCAAGTTCATTGCTTCTTTTCCTCTTGCTATCCATCCGTCCGGGCTTCCACATCTCATCCTCCGTCTCTCACTCGCCGCCATTCGTCAATGGTTGGGATTCCTTGCCCCGGCGCGGTCCCGTCTACTGCTGTCCGAACATCATGTTTGATACAGAGCTACCTCCCCAAGTTTCCCCCTATTCCTGAACGCGGACCAACGAAGCAGAACCAAAAAAGTGTACCGCCTATTCTGTGAGACGATATACCGGGGGGATAGCCGAGGTGTGGGAAGAAAAAATACAGTTGCGTAAGCAAGGGAATCTGGGGAAACCGTAGCAGGGTCGCCGTTTCGTCGTTGTCGGGAGGAGAGTAAATTTCATGAGCCAGCCTCCACGACGCTTACTGGCTTTGGTCATGCAATTAGAAGTAAAGGGTATTGTTGAAAAAAAGCAAACGTTTTTGAGTGTTTAAATCAGACCGCACAGCCGCAGGTTCTCCTGAATGATGATGTCTGTTTGTCACGCGTTAGTCTTGTTTCTTTGTAGGCTTTGTACTGACTCTGTGGTCCTAATTGGGGCTAGACTCACCATTCACTGCCGCCATGACAAAGCGGATCTGGGTTGTGTCTGTCGCGCAGGTGAAGTGCGTGTAGATTTGCTTGGTCTCATGCTGGTTCAGGCTGACGAATCGGTTGAGAATGTAGTCGCATGCCGCGGCGTAGTCATCACCACCCTCATAGTCGGGGAAATAGTTCTTCATCGGGCTGACGGGCAACTTCTCCTTGAAACGGTCGATCTTGTTGAGGAACAGAATGATGGATGTCTTAATGAACCATCTTGAGTTGCAAATCGAGTCGAAGAGCGTCAAGGCCTCCTGCATACGGTTGACAGTCTCATCTTCGAAAAGAAGCTGGTCGTACTCGGAGATGGCGACAAGGAAGAGAATCGTGGTGACGTTCTCGAAGCAGTGGATCCACTTCTTTCGCTCTGATCGCTGGCCACCGACATCGAACATTCGGTACGTCAGGTCGCCGATGATGAATGTGGTTTCTGTGATACCCGTTGTCTTGACACGCGATCTGAGGACATCCTGGTCGTTGGGCATGTAGTCG
Organism: Colletotrichum theobromicola; assembly: GCA_014705045.1. Taxonomy (NCBI): domain Eukaryota; kingdom Fungi; phylum Ascomycota; class Sordariomycetes; order Glomerellales; family Glomerellaceae; genus Colletotrichum; species Colletotrichum theobromicola. The sequence continues at coordinate 53,510 of JABGLZ010000185.1, read as the reverse complement.
GGGGCGGCGATACGGGCAATGTTGTCGAAGTAGCTAGGTTTGTCAGCAAGCGAAACTCAGCACCGGGGACCAGGGAGACTCACTATCTCGCAGAGTCGTTGAGCTGGTATTCGCGAGAGCGCTTGAAACACTCTTGAACACCGCGGTCCTTCCACAAGGCCTCGATGGCACTTCCAACTTCAGGAGGCAGGACGTCGCCTTCGATCTGAGCGGGTTGCATGAAAATGGTCTGGACGTGATACTCCATGCGTTGATCCTCGAGGGGTAGCTCGAGCGATTCCATAGCCTCGAGAATGACGCGCATCGATTGTACCGTGTTGCTGAAGATGATTTCCTTGAAGGATTCCCGCTCGTCGCGCGAGTAGCCGCCCTCGTGGATGAGCTTCATCTGCTTCAGGATCGTCGACTTTCCGGATTCACCAGCACCTGTTGGGACGTTAGGGTGGACCAGATCGACGAGTGATTGAATACCATCGCATTGGGGAGGAACACGGTATTCAAAAAGTGGTGACGGCTCGACTTACCCAGAAGAAGCATCTTGATCTCGTTGCGCTGCATCATCTTGTCCCGCTTCAGTTGGTTCTCGATCTCCTCGTTGCGGGCCTTGCCCTCCTTGTCCTCCGTGCTCATTCCGCAACCCATCTTGGCGGTCTGTTGTCGTTGCCGACGGCGGATAGAAAAGAATTGATGGGATTAAAGTGATTGAGAATCCTGAGTCGAATCGTGATGATGCGTCGTTGGGCCTGGATGAGATAACAGCGGGTTAGCTAACCATGTCGCGGGTAGCCGTGGTACCAGCAGTGGGCGAAGGAGAGAAAGAGAGTGAGAGGCGGGCGATTGTTTGGGACGGACGGGGCTGGAATGCGAAACGGGCCAGTCGGCGGTGCGATGTGGTGCGGTGTGTCGGGTGCTTGAGATGTCGAGGGAGGTGCTGGCAATAGATGGCAGCAGCGTCGAACGGGCGGGCGAAGCGAGGGTGAAGGCTTTCTCTCGTCTCGTGCTGTCTATCCTTCATGTCTCTGCCGTGTCGCCTTCCCAGTTCAATGGTCGTGTTCTTTTGTTCGGGGGCGAGCGACAGCAGTTGCAGTTCGAGGGGTGCGGATGTGCGTCGGTCTTGCTCTCATCGCTCTCATCGCTCTCTCACTCTCTGTCGTGCCCTTTGGCCTTCGCCTTTGCGTTTCGCCTCTTGGGCGGCAAGACGTAATAAGAAATCAGTGTATGAACTCACCTCTCGATTTGATGATTGAGTGTAGAATCAATCAATTGACGACAGCTCGAGAAACGCAGCAAACAGGAAAAGAAAAACACGAGCCGTTGGGCGGACGGTGGGAGGATGGGATGGTCGCGACAGGATTGAGAGACCAGGAGCAGGAGAGACGGAAGAGAGAAAAGAGAGGAATGGGTTGGGAGGTGCCTCTAATGTGGAGAGGAGAGATGGGAAAGGGTAAGGGTGGGTAGAATATGGGCAGGGGTGGCAGCGATGGTGCAGGAGCGGGTGCAAGGTGGGCAGGTAAGTAGGGAAGGGAAGGGAAGTGCAGGTGCGAGTTGCAAGTGGGAAAGCAGCTGGAGGCGCGCAAGCAACAGTGGGCTGGCGACCTGGACTGACTGCCCGACTGACAGCTGCTAAGTACCCCGGCAATACTGCGAGTAAAGTAAGGTACCTTAGTCTACGGAGTAGCAGCGAGCGAGCAGCATCAACAATTCGCCAGCAGCAGCAGCAGCACCAGCACCAGCACAAGCAACCTCACACTCCTTAAAGTACCTACCGTAGCTGAGGTAGGTAGGTGACAGCAGCAGCAGCTGGAGGACGCGAGGAACACTGGGAAGAGGAGTGGGTGGGCAGTCGTCTCCGGGGCGGACAATGCGGTTCGAGACGAGGTACAAAGAGAGTGTATACAGTGCTCAGACCACAGAGAAACACGGAGGCGACGAATGACAGACGAAGATGGTCGGCGGGCAGGACCGCGGGCAGCCAGGCAGTGGGCAGAGAAATCCAGAGTGGGTGCGTGTATTCGTAAGGTGCTTTCCACGGTAAGGTTGGAGAGGCAAAATGGTTGGCCGGTGATTTGGCGAAGGGGCCAATCCTTGGGATACCTCTAGGAGCAATACCTGCACTTGCTGCCGTGAAATGCCCGGGCATGGTGAAAGCAGCTGGCAGGCAGCACAATGAAGGCTAGGGGCTTTTGGGGGCCATCGCCGGGCATCCTCGACGCTTCAGAGGTTCGGTGGGGGCGGTGTCATCCACTGTCGCCGGCGTCTCCTAGTGACCAGTGCGCAGCACCACGGGCCCTAAGTCGGTGTCAGGACTGATTGATGGAGGTGGGAGTAGGAAGGGACTCAGAGGGAGCCCGACAGAGGGCCTGTCCTGTGATGCGAGGTCTGAGGTGTGAGGTCGCCGCCGTCCGTCTGAGGTGACAGGCGGGTTGAAAGAAAAAGGGGGTAAGAATTAGTCTGGTGCACGGTGTGGAGGCTTGCTACGAAATATCCACAGCTGCCAGGTACGTACTCCATTGAGATGCGTCGTGCAGGGGCCAGCAGGGGGCATTCCAGAAGCCAAGGTCGAGAGCTGCGGTACGTATCCACCGGTACCTGCCTCCAAGTGCATTTAGCCCGGTTCCTGATCTGGGCCCCCCTGTCGGCCGTGTGTGTCTCTTTTTTTTCTTCGCAGAAGGTGGTGGCCAAACATTTGCCAGACCACTTACAGTGACACCTTGTTCAAGAATCATCATGGCGACGACAATGAGATGCCGAGGCAAGCATGTACACATATATATATATATGCTCTTGAGGATTTGACTGACGTATTGGGAGGATGAACGCCTTTCAGGACTCCCTCTTGTCGTTATCAGAGCCCAAGTGTGGACTTACTGCGTACAGAGCAAACAGCGAGTTCCGAATCCCCATACCATACGGTCCATACTATCTATACCTTACCCGACATGACCAAAAGGTACCATTCTCTCAGAGACAGACCACCTGCGGGTCCACCAGCCAGCCCTTTGCAACGTTGAAATCACCGCAGCGAGCGGCACACCAATAGCCATCGCCTGTGGGGAGTCGCGCCGTGCCATGCCATGTCCGATTGCCCGCAGGTTGGAAGTCGCAGCAACGCCAACCACACATGCGCACAACTTTAGTCCCTGAAGTCCCTGAGGAGGAAGGGAAAATACCATCCGACACCGAGGAAACAGGGCCTCCTGTGTCTGCAGCGCCGTCTGGTTGGTTTAACTGGCTTGAAGCCTCCCTGCTCGCCGCCCTGACTAATGTAAGAAAAACTCCTCGCGCTACGGGCGACCACAGACCATTGGGACCAGGCTCGGAGATGGGTTTTTGTGCGGGCGAGGCAAACAGGGTGGGCCCTGTGCATCTCTTGCCTTAGCCGGGTGGTAATCCGTTAGTATTGCCTCTGGTCTGTCGCTCTTTATTAATCTTCCTGGCGCGCAAGAAGCACGAGCCGCTGCCAATACGAACCAGGCAATATGTGTCAATCCACCTCTACCGCAGTACATTGCTTCTGGACCACCTCGGAACGCAATTCCAAGAGACATGCTTTCGCCTCTTTGCCTCGGATGGTTGTACTTGCGCGAGACATCGCATCATGGGCAACCTGCTCCAAGACCAACACCTAGCCCCTTGCCTCAATTGAAGAAAGGTGCTTCCAACCAGAGTCGAAGCAATCAGTCAACGGGAGCGGCTGGAATGGGACACCACCACACGCATACCTTTCAATCCTACCCGTAGGAATGTACAGTACGGATACAGCCCTTCCACCGGCCTTCTAACCGAAGACAAGGAGAGTTCCTCTCCTTCCTTCTCCCGTGACCACCTGTAGCACGTCTACCTCTGCCAATACCAGACCAGACGAAGCAGAGATCCACTTGCAGGGAACGCCAGGGAGATGGATGGCAGATGGAACATTGGAAAACTGCAATTGGAACATGACTTCCTTCCATCGAGGCTTCCATTGTGATTCTTGAAACACCCACATCCGCGGTCTCCTTGCTGCTGCTGCTGCAGGCGGTAAGGTCCCCAACATCGCGAAGATGCGCGGTGTGCCTGCTCAATGTTCTTGGCTTATCACTGGCCTTGCACAGCGCACACAGACAACCATACAACAGTGCAGTGCAGCAGGCTGTAGCGCATCGAGACGTCGCCCACCTCATCTATACTGAGCACCTACTTGGGAAACTGCATCGCAAGGCGGTCAATTAGCCGCCGTCAAGCAAACAATGGAAGCAAACAATATGTTGAACCCAACCTCCAAGGCTTTCGGTCATAACTTGATTCGCCAACACGTCTCCAACCTACAAAGTCGAGCACAGCTAAGTTCCACTTGCCTATTCGTGCTTCACTGTGCGGTACTGAGAGCGGACGCACGCACAAAGGAGCAACATCCTAACCAAGCTCTTGCAAGTTGCATCTCCAATAGGGGTCGATCGGGGTCATGTATGTCTGAGCTTGGCACCTGTCGCCTTGCATTTCCTTTCTTCTTTGAAGACGCGAACCAACTACAGACAAGCCGGCCAGCCAGCCGTGGTCCGGCCCATCGCCTATCACTCATGTTAGGGCCAAAATACCACGGACACGGCGAGCCCCTCACCATTCCTGATCAAGCTGTATGTCTCTGCTACTATCGACTACTGCGCGGTACCTTCAAGATCCGTCCTCTTCTGTCCTTGCTGCGGCAGGCCAGTTCAGGGCCAGAAACCCCCCCATCGTCATTCCCGTCACCGTATCCGACTCCACCGCCATATGGCCAAATGTCAGTGAGCCCACGCTTCTACCTGGTCCTCTCCGCCCAAGCATCTCCCTGCATCCACTTGCGATGCTGGGCTGCCCGGTGCCCAGCGGATGCCCGCTGTGCTTCGGACACGGTACAGCTAACCAGCCTCCCGCCTTGACGCGCCATCTTCTCCGGGTACAAGGGACGACGACATCACTTGCTCTTGCGCTGTTTAATCAACACCAGCCCAGATCCCGAGATGAGCTTGACGATGGCATGGCGAACGGAATCATGGATATTCTGCCGACTCCCACCTCCTGCTTGCTGATCTTCCCTTTTCCGTACAATAACTGCGTACAGGCGTCGGATTCCTCTATCACGGAGGTCGTGTTACGATACTTCAGCCTCCCACTCGATAGTTTTGGAGTCTCATCGTTTAGAATCTTTCGTCCTGGCCATCTTGCGGCGCATGATCTGCGTTTCTAAGAAGCAAACGCAGATTGCATCGTTGACAAGTTTGCATCTAGACACAAGCGCGTCCAATCGGGAGCAGTGGCGCCTCACTGGCTCGGCTTTGGCTCCAACTGGTTCTCTGGGGTTGTGCTGGCTGGCCTGGCTCAAACATGAAGCTATCTTCCGCTCAGAGAGGTCATGCCGGAGGCTGGCAAGCTGTTCTCCGTGCTGCAGCTTTGCTTATTCTTTACGGTAACGATCTGGAAGCTGGACATTTTCCGCCAAGCTTTGGCATGCGGCCAACCGTCACATTCCACAATCCCGTTCTTTCAACTGCAACCTGCCCGACCCCCGGGTCAGACCCAAATGTTTGCTTTTATAAAGCTCGCCGTCTGTTTGCTTCTATCCTCAACCACCGGCGGCTGCTGCATCCTGCCGCCGAGGCGTTCAATCATCCTTCTGAGCCTCGCGCGTCGAGTCTCACTGTTGCAGGTTGTAAGTCGGCTGATGGCTGGATCGCATTAGCCAAGTTCCCTGCAGACTCTGACTTCGCCTGAACAATCATCTACGTCCCCTCAGCACATCAAGTTCGTTGTTGTCATGCAGGTGTCCAAAACTAGATTCAGCCTTTGACAATAAGATAAAAGTGGCATTTGAGTTGCTCGCAACGCAGATATCGTGTCGATTCCACCAACCTGGACTAAGTATAGCATACAAAAGCTTGAGCTCGCTCAAACATGCAACAGCCCTTTGTATCACTTTGATATGAACCAGAGCGAATGCCCTCGCACCAGAAAAAAAGCCACAGACCTAAGCCCCTCGGCAACAGATCAAGTCGATGTTCTCAAAGAGAGACATCGTTCATCCTGACTCGGAAACGGCTAGTTGATTGGTTGGGAGAAAGCTTCCTTAGCCTGGATCGTGGGAATGGCAGCAGCTGGGCAATCATCGCAGCCAGCCAATAATTACGCCACAAGCCCAGCTAAGCACCGCCTTAGCCGCATGCTAGGACGTCTTTGTACAGACGACTACTGAATTGGTTCAAGATGGAAAATGTACAAGATGGGCGCTCCGATCCCCTGGGACACACCGGTCTCAAGTGTCTGAATGCACGACTGGTCATCTTCCACAAACATGCATACAAACTTCCAGAAACGGCCGCCAGTCTGCGGCCTCTCCGGGCAGTGGTTCCTGGGTCCTGGCTCTCTCTGCTTATTCCAGTTGTCACTGTCGCGGACCATCTGAGTAGACACGGTGCACATATCGCCACTGCGACGCATGTCTTGCACGTCAGCGAGGCGCGTTGGCATCTTGAAGAAAGATTTCTTAATTCGCTGCCAGTCAATCAGAATCTTAAGATGGGATTTGGGGCGGTAAGACCCTACCATTTTAGCTGCCTTGAAACACCAAGCCATACAGAGCGTTAGCTGGCGCAAGTTAACCATGCAAGGGCAAGAATCACTAGCACGGAACCCTGTTTGTAACTCCAGTTCACACAGTCCAGGAGCCGTTGCGAATCTCATCTGCACCTCTTGACCTCGAATACAGCCTGATGTTCAGCGAAAGAAAGGGGCACAACGCCCCCTTGGAGTGCTGATCGGACAATGATCTCGGGGTGCCGCGTTCGATTCCCGGTCTGCGTTTTCCTTACCTGTTTGGTGTCGTCGATCAACGCCAAATTTTGGACGAAATCCTGGGGGGAATAACGGGGCGCCATCGAGAATACGCCCCTAAGATACTACACCGATGGGACTGTTGCAACTTGCTCCTTCTCGCTGTCCACGGCAAAAGGAAGGTCGGGTTCAGAATTTGATGCGATGGATTGCACTTGTTTCAATCCATCACTTGTCGCATTCCGGATCCCCTGCCTGTCGCCGTCCGCTGTCTCAGAGCTGCGAATCACGCTGGGATGCCAGGTCTAGCCGGTCCCAGGTCTTGCTCTTCGAGAGCAAGACGATGCAGAACATCTCTTTCAAACTAAGATTGGCAGCCGTTACACCAAGGCTACGATTCAAAGCGCCTCCCAAAACGGTACTCCCTACAGCCTCAAAAGCAGACGTTTGGCCAGCAACGGACACAGTTCAGATCCGAAATAAGGTAATTTCGCGCTGTCACTAGATCTTTGCGGACAGCCGGACGGAGACTACGACCAGAAACTATTCCCGCGTAGGTACAGGGAGGCCACATGGCATAGCGAGCTCCTTTTCGCGATGCGACGCGGACCCAGGCCGAAAATTGGCTGAGGCCGGGGCCTCATTGGCAACGAATGCCTGAAGAGGCAAAACTGTGGAGTTGCAAAATCGTTCCACGCGGGATCACGAGAAGGCTCCTTTAATTGAAGAGGGCCCGGAATTGTGGAGGCTTCTTTCGTTTCCCGAGGCCGAACCCCATCCGATGTCGTCGTCTTCTTTGCCTCCCCCCGGTCTGCACTCTGCGAGTGGACGAATGGCAGAGGCGGTATTCAGATGCTGCCCTGGCAAATGGAGAATTCTGCGCGCTCTCTCTTGCATATTGCGCAGGCACAAGCGAGAAGTAAGATGCTGTTAACAGAGTAGCGCAGGATGGAGGATCCGGCTCTGGCAGATGCTGCGCTGCAGGTACGTTGCAGCGTATCTTAACTAGGTTTAAGACCTCTTACGATCATCTGCTGTTGTTCCCAAGATCTCACATTGTGTTCACCATTCGTCATTCCGTCTGGAAATCCTAATTGATCGGCCAGTTCGGATGATGGGTGCTTTGGTCCTGCTGGAGGAAGCACGGAAGGTTGGAGAATTCCAAAAAGGAGATGTTCTAGAAGACCCATAGAAGCAATCTATCCCTGAGCCTGTCTCTTGTGTAACGACGGTTTGGCACATCTTACACACAATTTGTCTTTGGTGGTGGGAAAATCCATGATAAACCAGCCTTTTGCCCTCACTTTTGCGGGTTTTCATGCCCACCGTGGATGTTCGAGTTTTGTTTCGGACGGCTAGAACATCATGGACCCGGAGAGCTGTGAAACGACGTGCCGACCTCAGCCACGACCGCCGTCCAGACCAGTCGCTGGGTCTGGCTTGTTTCAGGACAACTTGCGATGCGCAGGTTTGCCATGTACAAGCATTTATTGTCGGAGAAGCGCACTGAACCAAGCGGCCGCTGATGTATCTTACAAACACTAGCTTGCAGCCTCAACCAGCCACTGAGAGAGAGCCTTTACGCCTTTTGGACCATGACAACGCACGGCTGCTTCCCCTGAAGATCGCACTGTCAGCGTGGTGGGATTTCTGCCCCGGATCCACGCCGGAAAGGCTCTGTCCGCAAGGGCAGACGGGAACGGAGACAAGGACATGTCCTTCCACGGCAATAACTGAACAGTTATCAATGTTGCGGGTCCGGGGCGGAAGCCGGCCCGGCCAGAATAAGGACCAATGCCGGACGGTGTCTCCATAATTGCGCGGCCGAGGCCGAAAAAAACAAGCTTGTTTAGCGCCGTCTTGACCGCCTCTATCCGCGTCCTGAACCAGACTTGGCATCGCCATCTACCGACTGCATCATCTTTCTGTCGTTTGACGTCAGGCTTTGCTTCATCCGGGCGCTGCACTCAATCCAATTGAGCAAACACAACCCGTCAACATGTCGTCCATTCCCATGAACCGCTTGGGCGGTCGCGGTAAGCATCACCCGCCCGTTTCGCGTTTCTCCTACCCCTGAAGCTATGGCTTGAACCGCGACCGCCACAGGGCAACGCGGGAAACAATCATCCCACCGATGCTTCCTTTCGTACAAGTACTTCCGCCATGCTGACAAGACCCGATCTTCCCAACAGCGTTTCACCATGCGGATAACGACGATGACGATGTGGAGCGCGAGTACGACCGCCTCCGCGACCTCGCTCGTGAAGAAGCCAACAAGCGTAACCAGTGTTTTGAGCGCGTCCGTTGAACCCCCCACCACGCCACGATCACCCCCAACGTCTTTTCTGACTCTGTCTGCAACACACACAGTCCCAGCAAGCCTACCAGTCTGGCGATGGCGCCGCCGCCAAGGAGCTTTCGAACGAGGGCAAGCGCCACGCCCAGAAGATGGAGGACTACAACCGCCAGGCGTCCGAGTACATCTTCCGCGAGAACAACGCCGCCGGCCGCGTGACGGGCAGCTGCATCGACCTGCATGGCCAGTTCGTCGAGGAGGCAGAGCGGATGCTCGAGGAGCGCATCCGCGCCGACCGCGCCCGGGGCCAGGAGCACCTGCACGCCATCGTCGGCAAGGGCAACCACTCGACGGGACATGTGCAGAAACTGAAGCCGCGCATCGAGGCGCTCTGCCGGGAGCTCGGGCTCAAGTACTCGACGGAGGATAATGCGGGTAGAATCTACATCAACCTCCAGGGCGGGGACGCGACGATGCCGCCGCCTCCGCATGCAGGCGGCGGCGGGGGTCAGCAGCACCACGGCGGGGGTCAACAGCCGCACCACGGTGGTGGCCAGCAGCAACACCACGGCAAGCCCCACGGCGGCCAGCAACAGCATCACGGCGGCCAACAGCAACAGGACCAGGACGAGGACATCGTCGTCAAGATCCTCAAGAAGCTGGAGAAGGCTTGCTGCGTTGTCATGTAGAGTGTTTGCTCTCTCTGGTTGTTCGTATGTTCTCGCCTCGGCTCGGCATCTGCTGCTGCTCCCGGAAGCTTGGATGATGGACCCATGTGTTGGATGTGTAAATGGTAATGTCTTGTATCTGATATGATATGATACCCTAACGAGAACGTCACTGGACCACGTCGGAAGGGGCCTCGGATATGGGCCAACGAGTGTGCCCCTTTGCGCCTTTGTATATGTCCTTCATCTTGCGTATATATAAGAATGATTTATGTTTTCTTGCGCCTTGTGTCTGCCCGTGTTGTGCTTGGTGGTAAGTGGGCGCTTGATGATTGGTCCTTCTGTTGGGGAGGCAGGAAGGCGGCCTGCTCTCACCTCTATGAGGGCCGATTCTGCGGCGATTTGTCGGGGCATCTTGCCTCACAGTGTGCGCACATTCCGACCTTCATGGTCAAATGGTCCATCTTGGACGTACAAAAGCGAACTCCATGAGTTCGAGTTGGCCATATTGGCTGTAAAAACCGTCGGTTTTTCGTAGGACTCTAAGCAGTCCGAGCTTTTTTCTCTCTTTTTTGTTCTCTGCCTTATTATTGTTATTCTCCTTCGCGTAACAACGCAGAGTTGTCTTGCTTTCTCTCTCTTTTAGTCCTGAGAGTGAGATACCTGCAGATACATAAACCGCGGGCCTGTAGAGTCCAGTTCAGTCATGTTGCGTGGACCCAGCCCCAGTTGGAAGTATGTGTACCAAAAAAGTGATAGCAAAATAACCTCTAGTAGGTCTGCAGCGCAAACCAGATGACGCTCCATAGCGATTTAATGATGGTACTCCGTTGTCCTCATGCTGTTAAGACTCGGTCATATAGACTGGCGTAAGCAGGTGATTGGGCGGATGTCACGATCAGCTTGCAAAGCCTGTTATGAAGCCTCTCAAAAACTAGCTGCTCATGTCCTCGGGATTTTCGAACTTGCCACTCAAACATGTCCACGAACTGCCTGCTCTACGCATGCCAAAGTTTTACTGGATCACCGAGTGGTCGTGAAATATGACGTTTGTCTGATCAGTCTTGGATACGTCGCTATTTTATGTTCTTTTTGCGGGCGACTCATGGAGCATTCTCCCACACATCTCCGCCACCCTCTGCCTCAGTCATCTCCTTCCATCTCTGTGCAAACTCCCTCAGACCGCCCTCGCCCGCCATACTGGCATCAACAACCTCCTTGGGCAGCTTATGCGCCGAGTACTGCGGCGTACTGAAGTTGAAGGCCGCAGGGTTATCCTTCTCCACAATCCTCAGCTCAGGAACGACCTCATCCGCGTCCTCGTCGTCCGTCGTCTCCTCCGCCGCGCTACCCTCGCTCCATTCGCCCCTGTTTCCAGACATTGGAATCCTCACCTCGAAGGCTTCCTCATTCACCACCGACCCTAGGATCGGCTTCGGCACCTTGAACTCGAGCAGCTCACCCCACGTGAAAAGCAGGCTGTCCGTCCGCGGTGCCCAGGGGTTGATGTCGATCAGGCGCACCTTGCCCAGCTCGTCGTACGAATCGCTGTCGCCCGGTACGTAGACATCAAACACGAAGGAGCCGTCGGGGAAGGTGAAGCGCAGCCGGTCCTCGAAGAAATCTTCAATCTTGGACACCAGGGCGGAGCGCATGCCGTCGAGGAAAGGGTAGTGGTTCCAGTCGCGCTGGCAGAGGCCGATGAGCGCGCGGTGCTTGACGAAGCAGCGGAACTCCAAGGCTGGGTTCGGCGCGAAGAAAGGGCGGAGGACGAGGACGGGTTGAAAGGGGCGGTTCGCGGAGGAGGCGACGGTGTCGTCGAAGGCGTGCTCGAGGTCGTGGCTCACAAAGCTTGAGCTCTTGAGGAGGAGGTAGATGTCGTTGGGCGTGGTGCACTTGAGCGTGTTCTGGTGCGGTGAGATCCAAGCCGCGTCCTTGGGGGCGGACCAATTCAGCTTGGGGGCCACGGCGCCGCCGAGTTCCTTGATGCGGTCCTTGATCTCCTGGTGGATCTCCGGGAAGCGCTCGTTCGGCGGTCGAGAGTCTGCCTCTGGCTCCGAGTCTGAGTCGGAGTCCTCGTCCAGGTGCTGGTTCCTGCGAGGCGCGCCGGAGGTGTTTGACGAAGGGGCCCATTCTTCCTCTTCCTCATTTGAGTCTGGCTGGGCGGCGTCGTCATCGTCAGCGAGGATGATGCCGTCGTCGCGGATGTATTGGACAAAGTCCGGGGATAGCTTGATGATGCGAGAACGAATTGAGACTGCCCTGTATTTGGGGAACCAGGCGTCGTAGGCACAGTTGAGGATGTGCTCCTTGGTGACTGGGGGAAAGGTAAGTTCTTCGGCCTCCTGGGTTGCGTTGGTAATCGCGTCAAGGGTCGGTTGCCCCTCTGTTAGACCTTCGAGGGACGGCATTCTGGGGAAATTTTGTGTGAGTGCAAAGATGCGTTCTCGTTTGTGATGTTCCTGGAGATTTAGAGACAGGTTTATGAGAAGAGCCTCGGTGAGATCTACCTCTATTCAGAAGATAGCATTTGAAGGTACTCGGATTTTCACTTACATCGATGAGTCTTAATCGATTGGTGAGTCTTCTAGTCGCCCAAAGTAGAAAGTACCCCACCATCCCACCGTCACATCTTTTTTCTGCCGCCACGGCCCCGCCGCCTCTCCCATCATCATTCACCGCCTTCGGAAACGGCAGCTCCCAAATGAACTTTCGTACCGCCAAGGGTCCAAAGGTTGTAGTGACGTCTCTCCTCTCAGCCCCAGCTACAACAGCGCGTACTCCGTACAGAGAGACGCCCAATCTTGATTTTCCCCGACAGCACCGATCAACGTATATTACACACATCTAGCGAAACGTGCGATTCTTGTCACGATACCCGAATCGACCCAAAAAGAACCTCGCCGCCCACAATTTCGTTGCAACATATACACACGCCATGTCTGACAACGTCGGCCTCTCCACGCCTCGCGGCAGCGGCACCTCTGGCTATGTCCAGCGCAACCTCGCACACATGCGCCCTCGTGACTACGGCGCGCCGTACCCTCCGAAAGATGCCGACTCGCTCCGTCATAAGCAACGGCAGCCCGACAAGGAGATCCTCGAGCACGACCGCAAGCGCGAGGTCGAGGTTAAGGTCCTGGATCTCCGGGACACCCTTGAGGACGAAGGGTAAGCTTATCTTACATCTTTATGTTGCGCAGATGTAGCTAACCACTTTTTTGAATATAGTCTCGAGGAAGAAGAAATTGAGACCCGATGCGACGAGCTGCGCCAGAAGCTCCTTGCCGATCTCGAGAAGCAGAAGAACTCGCGCGGCAGCGGTCCGGTGCGGAAGCACTTTAAGAGTCACCAGGTACACGAGATGGCGGATGCCAAGATCAAGGAGAGCGAGAGGCTCAGGAGCGCGCTGAGGATAAGCAAGGACTACGAGGAGGGCAGCCATTGGAGGAGGCAAGAGGAGAGGATGAGGAATGCCGTCGACAGGGACGCCAAGAAGGAAGAGGTTGACTAATTCTCGGCTGTCTCTCTCACTAGGTCTGTCAAGTCCGGCACGGTGCGTGGGTTAGGGTCATGGGGCAACATGGGATGGCGTTTTTGGCGTTTGGATTATCAGCGGAGATGAGACGTGCAAACCGAGATCACTTTAACCTCGTTTGGCGCGCAAGCGTCTCGCCAGAGAAATTTGGCTGCGGGACGTATGCATGTCGAATTATTGATACATGTGCGGAGATGGGCCCGTCTTCTACTAATACAGATGCATCATCCTCGTCGTTTATGCCATTCTATTTCTTCCCCGCCGGCGGCACCCACGCCTGTGGCTGCCATGCCTCCCCGGGGCCCTTGGCTTGCTCCCATGGATCGTGTCCGTACTTCTTATTCGCTGCGCTCGTCTTCGGCGTTGATTGTGTCGGGATCGACTCGGCTGTCGTCGCGTTTGCCGTTTCCAGCTCCGGTGCAATCGGTTGACTTTGCGCTGTATTCAAGGCCGGCAACGGTTGGCCTGTTGCCTGTCCCGGGGCATCCATTACCCTAGGCTTTGCCTCCCAACGCGCATCCGCCTGCGCCGCCAGCATCTTCATCCTCTCCTGCCTAACGATCTCTCTCGACTGTTCTTCGAGCGAGGGCGGGTGCTCGCGCGTATGTCGTAGCCATTGGTGCCATAATGGGGACACCTTCACATCAGACAGGTATGTCGATCGGGGGTAGTGGACGATTCGGCGGAAGCGGCCGGGACCATCGCCTCGATGTTCGCGGAACTCCCAGTACGTGTAGCCCTGCAGGTCACGGCCTGGAACCGAGCGTGTTAGTATGGAAGGTTTCCAAGGAAGCGGTGCCTCTTATAGAAGAACCATGGTTGAGGCGAGGGGGGACGGACCGATGAGGAAGCGCTTGCGCCATGGTAGTCTGAGCGACTTCCACTTGTACCAGGCCTCCAGTATTGGCGAGATCCGCGTTGAAGACATTTTTGGCGTTATTCTGAGAGGTTGGGGGAAGGATATCAGAAAGGTCGTCGCTCAGGATCCCATGGCTTCAATACCTCAAAGCTGCTGGGCCTTTGGGAAAAGTAATGAGGTCAAGCTTGAATAATTTGCACCGCCACAAGGAAACACGGCCGAGGCTCTATTGGCTGAACTATGATTGGGCCGCCATATCCTCAGCCACATACTTTTTCTGTTTCTGCAACGAGCCAACAGCAGTTGCCCAATGCGCTTCAGAGTTACATTGACCCCACCAGCCACCACCGCACACGTCACTCCGCAAGGCCGTGGCGGGCACGTCGGACCCCAGGCGCTGTCACCTTTATCCAGGTTCCCGCCTGGCTGAAGAGATGCATAAACAATTAAATCTTCCCCACCAACAAGGCACAAGTGCGGTCTTCGTCGGGCCTTTCAGTGTTTCCCAATCATTCTTCCCCTGCCACCCGACATATTGATTGTTCACTCCTCTCCCCGCAAGTCATTTCGATCGCCCTTTCGTCGGTCCTCCTCTTCCTCTCCTCATTCCCTTTAAACCCGAAGACTGCATTGAGCTGCGTCTATAAAACACCTTGAGACAAACTCGCGCCCGCGCGCGCAGCAGAGGATTCCAGCATCTTGTACCAGCTCCGTCATCCCCGGAGCCCCGCCGACGTCAGCGCCTAACCGCCGCGTCACTGAAACGCACCTACGAACCCGAGTGCGAAGCGCTTAAAGCATTAAACAACGAATCGACCCTACTCAGCAACTTTACATCCTCACGACTTGCGAATATAACGGAACAGTATGGCTTCAGTAACGTCATTAGACAAGGACTTGCGCAAGTTGCGTCTAGAAAGGTACACGCCCGCCGCGGCGAAGGAGGTCAGCTCTTGGATCGAGAGTGTTCTCGGCGAGAGACTACCTAGCGCCGATTTGCTCGAGAGCCTCAAAGATGGCGTGGCGTTGTGCAAGTAGGTCAAACCAACGCTTCTCCAGCGGTGCATTAAATTGACATGTGTCCCTTAGACTCATTAACCTCGCGGTGCCTCCGCCCGGGGTCAAATTCAAGAAGTCCGCGATGCCCTTCGTTCAGATGGAGAACATTTCACACTTCCTCCGCGCTTGCAAGCAACCGCCTCTGAACCTCCAAGAGCACGATGTATTCCTTACAGTCGACTTGTACGAACAAAAAGACCCGGCCCAAGTGCTGCAATGCCTCGGAGCCTTCAGCCGAGCTGCCCACACCGCGAACCCAGCCAGATTCCCGACACCGATCGGCGGCAAGACCCGAGGTGTGATGAGCCCTCAGGGCACTGGACGTGGAACACCTTCACCTACCCGATCTCGCGGACTGTCCAATGCCTCCGGATTCGGCTCCCCTCGGCCCAATCTGACAAGCTCCAAGACCGGCGACTCGGGATCCGGTCGATGGAGCCCGACAAAGCCGACATCTCCAACTACGAGCTGGAGCAAGAAGGAGCATGAGGGTGCCACGTCTCCGGCGTGGAATATTGCTCAGTATGGGTATATGGGAGGCGCTAGTCAAGGCAACCTCGGAATCTCGTTTGGAAGCCGGAGACAGATCACTAGTGCTGGTCCCAATGTGCCCAGCTTGGCAGATAAGGAGAAGAAGCGGAAGGAGAAGGAGGCCGAGGAGGAACGCCAACGCCAGCAGATGGAAGATCTCAGGCGCCAGAGGCTGGAAGACGAGGAACGGCAGGCTCGCGAGCAGGAGGAGAGGGAGATCCAACGCCTCGTGGAAGAAAAGCAACGACGAGCGGAGGCGGAAAGACGACAGTGGGAGGAAGAGGAGCGCATGTGGAAGCTGACGGAAGAGAAGCGACGCAAGGAAGAAGAGGAAGCCGAGCAACGCCTGGTTGAAGAGCGCACCCGGACCAGAAGCCGCAGTGATGCTAGACTCCGGGGGCAATTCTTGAGCCAGTATCAGGCTGAGCAGAAGGTTCAACCTCAAAAGACAGGCGCAGATAGAATCGCCGAGCTGGAGGCTGAGCTGGAGAAAGCCAGAGAACGTGAGAGGCAATACGAGCTTGAGCGTCAGGGGCGAACAGGCAGGACGTTGGCTGTCACCAACGATCCCAAGGCGCGGCTGAGGTCTAGGAGCCGGCCGTCCGACGGAACACCTAGCCGACAAGATTCCTGGTCCAAGAACGAGCGTGAAGTTCTCCAGACATCATGGACGCAGCACCAGGAATCCCTGCAAGACGATGAGCCTCCGGCCCCACCTCCGAGATCGCCAAGACCCCTGCCAGACCCCAGAGCCGTGGCGTCCCCGCCGCAGAAGGTCGTAGCCCATACCACCGGCGGCCGCCCCCTTCCGGACCCCGCCGCCTACAAGGCCGCGCAGCAACCTCCGCCAAGCCGAACTGACAGGTTCCTCGCTAACAACGCGGCACCCGTTCAGCCCCCTGCGAGGCAGACCTACTCCCGTGAGTTGAGCGCCACCGCCGAGCAGGATGCCGAGGACCGCCGACGCGCGCAGAGCCAGACTAACACCAAGGCCGGCGGCTGGGCATCCAAGTCCCTCCTCGAGCGCGAGATGGAGATGGAGCGCCAGCGTCAGCGTGAGTGGGAGGAGGCGCAGCAGGAGACTGCCAAGGCCGTGCCGACAGGTAATGGCGTTGATGGCATTGGTGGTGGCATCGGCGGCCGCTGGGACGTCAGCCAGTGGGCTGGATACACCGGCGGCGACAACCAGAACAAGGGTAGCCAGGGAATTGGAGCTGGAAGAAGACAGATTGTCGGACCGAGACAGATTGCTGGACCTAGGCCGCTGCCTAACGTGCCGCGATAGTCCTAGAGTAGACCTAAAGACCGACCTTGTTTGTTTAGAGCGCAATGGGCAGGCTTAGTTTGCGAAGATCCCCCCGTGTCGTCTGCTCCGTCTAGATTGTAGATGACTGAGCACTTTGAAATAGGTAGATATCACTTATTGATGAACGAAAACCAGACCGATTCCTGATACACCTTCGTTGCCAGGTGATATCCCCTTCATCCCGTCATAATCTCAACGTATGTTAAACTGTTTCGAAGCACAGCAAATTGGAAAGGCACCAAATTATCAGAATATGCCATTTGTTCAGGTTGTTTGTGTGTCAAGATCCTCTGGAATTTCCCCGAGGGGAACGATGGCCCCTAAGGTGCTTGTCAACACTACAGAAGGAAGTGGACCTTTGCCATTTCAGCTCATGACCTTTCGCTCTCATCAAAGCCTTACAGTAAGCTGTTTTCCTGCTGGAGACTGCAGTTTGTTTGGGTGGGTCTCAGATGCCAACTAAGGTACCTTAAGGTAAGGTAGGTAGGTAGGTAGTCAGGTAATGTCATCCTCCACAGGCAAGATCACGACCGGAGCACCTTCCCTCAGCTTCCTAACTTTCAGAGGCAAGAGCACCCTCCTCCCTCACCCACCACGTTCGCTCCTCCCTCTTGAAAGATTTAATCTCAAGCCGTTCTCACCTTAATCCCTCGCTTAACTCAGGGCAGACTTCTTGACGGAGAAGATAAAAGAGCCTCTCACCTCCCACTCACTCCTCCAAATATTTCACTACAAACACAAAAACAAAACCCTTCACCTCAACCACTCTGCCTTTCACACACAACTTATCCATTCACACAAAATCGATCAATAGCCCATTCACATACATCAATACCTTCACATTCAATCACTTCCTCCCATCGCAACAATGCAGATCCAGATGAACACTGTCCTCGCCGCCACCATCCTGGCCTTCACTGGCGCTGGTGCTGGTCACGCCATCCCCTACAAGCTGTGGGCTCAGGACAGCGCTGCCTGCAATGGCATCGCTCTTGCCAATCACACCCGCTGCGAGCCCTTCCTCTTGGCCAACGGCACCGCTGTCCCCATCATCATCAACGACGCGCTTGGCTCTGACACAGTCAAGCTCCCTTTCACCTTGGAGGCCGCCAACCACACCGTCTACGTCAACCAGGAGAACAGTGCCACCCACTGCGAGATGAACGAGGCCGAGAGGCCCTTGGGTGGCAACCCTTGGAACGAACCCAAGCTTGCCACCGTCGACGACTGCCAGGTCATCCAAGACTGGCTCGGCTCCAAGCCTGGCTACTTCGCCATCCCCAAGAGTGTCTTCGACGGCAACCACAACTTCTTCCTCGTCAAGTACAGCACCTGCGCTATTGGTGCCTTCCCTAAGCCCCGCGACAACAAGAACTTGTCTGTTGGCAGTGCCGATCTGGCCAAGGCCATCAACATTGCCAT
Source organism: Colletotrichum theobromicola (assembly GCA_014705045.1). Lineage (NCBI taxonomy): Eukaryota > Fungi > Ascomycota > Sordariomycetes > Glomerellales > Glomerellaceae > Colletotrichum > Colletotrichum theobromicola. The sequence goes on along the minus strand of JABGLZ010000185.1, from coordinate 35,042 downwards.
CAACTATGAGATTGACGAGACTGGCCACGTCGAGGCGATCGATGTAACTCAGTGCGACATCACCGACGATGAGGACAAGAAGAAGGACACCCTCTTCTGGTATCTCTCCAGCCCTAAGAGGTTCCACTAAGCGTCCGTTTGGGAATGGTGATTACCATATGGATAGGACTGGCTCTATGAAGGATATGGCTTCCATGACTTGGAATTGCGCTTGGCTTTCGGGGAGGACTTGGTTTCATTACAGGACTTGGTTTCTCAGCGTTCATGGCTTTGCAAAAGGAAAGGAATCATTCTGGAGTTTGGGGATAGATAGACCTGCTCGTCACTCGCATGTCTTTTTGGCGTCATCTGAAGCTGGTAGATCGACATAGTGATCAAAATTACAAGCTTCACCACACATCTCACTTTGCTTTCGCCCACTAAAATCATGACCATGTCTGTCTCTAAAGTGTACTGCCACCAGCAGTCACTTTGTTCTCCTTGCCTTGACTTTGTACACAAGTTTGCCCTCCCTTCACCTTGATCTGGGGTCACACAAGAGCGGCAGGAGCGATTTCCCTTTGATCAAAATTTCCCCTTCCTTCCCAAAGCTGCTTTGCTGGCTGGTCACCTTGACCCCAGTCGAGCGAGGGATAAGGATTCACTTTCACCAGAAGCACCCTTCTCTTCTTTTCAAAGGTCCCGTACCTTTTCCTCTGCCTCTCTTCCCACACAAGAAGCTGATTTTCACCAAGGAGTCTGTCTCCCTCTTCTTCCGTCAGAAACCCACAAGAAGCGGAAAACACACCCATCACTGCCCTCTTCCCTCTTCAATACCTGCAAGATGGCTGCCATGTCCTACCTCCTGGGCGCCATCACTGTGATGGCCTTCACAGTCATCTCCGGCACTGCCACGCCCTTCATCGGCGAGCCTGTCGACCCCAACTGCGGCGTCATTTGCAGCAACCTCGAGCCGCCCTACGACGGAGCAGTCTGCTACGAGACCAAGCGCGAGGACGGCACCTGCCAGCCTGTCTGGGTCAACACTGCCATCCTCTCCACCCGTGGTAACAACTTGAAGGACGTCAACCACATGATCCCCAGCCAGCACCACGACGATGTAACTCCTTTTGCCGGCAACCTCCCCATCATCAACGACCGAGAGGACGCCGACACCAAGGACTCCCTCGACAAGCGCCACGAATTTATTCCCACGCCGAAGCCGGAGCGCCTCTGCGAGTACGTTGGCCCGACCTGCATGGACCCTGCCCGCGGCAAGGGTGCCAAGTCCGGCGACTGCGAGGACCTCCTCCGCTTCTGGTTCAACCACAACGGCAAGTGGACTATCGACCCGATGGATCTCGTGGGCCGCCACTGGATGGAGCTCGCACACAGCGGCACCTGCCTCTACGCCGTCGGCCACCCCAGCCCCTGGATCACGCGCGTGGGTAACTCTGACATCTGGGCCACTCTCACCCAGGGCTTCGACAAGTGCGGCACCAAGGACAATATGGAGGTTCAGGGCATGCTCAACTGCAGATATTCTCCTCTCTTCTTCTGGATCGGCAGCAGAGACAAGTTCGAGTGCTGCAAGGGCGAGCGTCCCCCCAATGCGTTTGATAAATGAAGTGTTGCAGGTCGACCGCCTTGGGCACTTGCACTTTGGGAGTTGGGAATTGATCGAGAAGGGAACCTAGCTTCTGGCATTTGTCAAGCATCACCGCCATACGGAGGAGTTACAGAGATGAGCCGCAAAGAGTCGCAGACTTCTGCTTAGCTACTGGCAGTTACGGAAAGAAATTTGACACCGTAGTTCATCCGACACACAACCTGTCTTGACCTGACGTGTCGTCGATGTGATACACTGAAAGCTGCCCCATCAATGCTGAGCCTCCGTCTCCCGCCCACCCACCTTCCGTGAGTCAGGAAGAGAGGATGAAGCAAGCTTATTTTGAGTGATGTAAGCCGTTCCTGCTGGATGGAGAGTTTCATCCTCATAGGCAAGCTCCAAAGACTACGATGGTAAGCGAGCATCAGATCGAAAGAGAAGGCCCAGAAGTCCGTTTCGTGAAGGTACTCTAGGCCTTGGCCAATGCTGCAGAAACTGTAAAATATGGAACGATCAAACCGTACACAAACAAGATCGTTGTCGATTAAACCTGTTCCGGTGTCGTTCATCTCACCGCGACTCACCTCACTCCCGCCGAGTTCCCTGCCAGGCACTTCGCTCGCTCTGTCTTGGACCTTTGGGCGCGTGTTACAGCATCTGTCCGCACCGATCCGAGTGGGCGGCGAAATACGGCAAGTCTTGCAGCGTCCACCCGCCGGCCGCTCCGAGTTCGCCAGCTTTCCCTGATCGAAGCGGACAACCGGCACGCGCCTGTCACCCGAAGTGTGTGGTCTTCGACGTCACATATCCAATCGGCAGGAAAAGGAGGCGGATGGCATTGGTGGCGGTGATGGTGGTGGTGGGCTGCTAGCAAGACAGCAACTCTTCCGAGGGTGAGCTACGCCGAGGCGAACTAGCTCACCCCCGAGGTGGAATAAACGCAGAAACGAAGTCGTTCAACTGGAACCTACTTACTAGACACTGGGAGCGCAGCTTGTCGCGGGCGCGCTGGCTGAAGAAGCCCATAGCTTGAAACCTGAGCGTTTCCCGCAGTCCCCTGGCTCGGACCAAGCATCGGCCTCCGGGCGATCTCATGCAGACAGCCTAAAACCCCAAGAGTGCCCACGTCCATCAAACTTCCCTGTAGGTCCTTCACACCATCTTTGCCTTCTTCTCTGCGTTGTTCCTTGAAGGGAAGGCGATGTCGAGGGTAGCTGCAGGGAAGCTTTCTTCGCGTGTCCCCAAGTAGCATAGGAAAGCTTCCCCAGTAGAGGCCACAACTGCCCTACCCAAGTTGGTTGACATGGACGCCTAGCCGGACCGTGCCGACTTTTCCTTTGCCTCGCCTTTGCTTCCTGGTTCCTTGACCTGACTCTGGTCCTCACGCAGCTCGGCGCAATGGGTAGTCCGGTTGGGTTAAGTTGAGCGGATAGTCCTGGTCGTTGGGAAGAGATGGTGCGCACGTCTCGAGTCTGTTCAGCTTATGTTTATAGACAACAACTACACTTTTACGAACCTTTGGTCCCTTGATTTTAGGTGTCGTTTGTTTTCCTCCATGATTGTATATAGGAGTTGCGCGTGTTTGGAGAGTTGTTATCTCGGTATTGGTGTAAGACGTCATGTGGGCGGGAGCCGCTCTGATCGCCTTGCTAGCTGCAGCTGCTTCGTGCGCACCGTCGCCACAAGGCTTGAAGACAGACATAACAATCCTTCGAGACAATGATCTTCTAGGTGAGTCGCAAAAGGCACATACTTCCCCGACCCGTCCACATTGTTGACAGAAGAGTTGTTCCAGATACCTCGAGCCCTTCCGCCAATTTCAGCGCACTCTTCTTGGGCGAGGGACTTTCTTTCGACGAGGCCAATGCTACTTGCAGAGAACTCGGGGAGTTGCTGTGGTCTCCGGACACGAATAGCACCGAAAGACTCCTGGCGATCCTCGATTACCAGGAAAAGAACGTGCCTGCGATCTGGATCGCAACCGCAAAGAATGACAATAACCCAAGAGCTATCAGCTCCAAGGCCAACGTATCCTCTCCCAATGCCTCCGACAAGCTCCCAGCTCTGTGTACTCATTCGGCACCGTTCTCCAACGGCGTTGCCCAAGACACGAGCGAGCGGTGGCAGGTGATGGTGAACTCGAACAACGACGACACCCTCGGCTTTCGCGACAGAAACAGCTTCCGATTCCACGGCCTGCGATTCGCATCCCAAACAAGGCGGTTTGATTACCCCAAGTTGTACAAGGGATCCGGTGGGAAGAACGTTTCTGCCCTCGAATTCGGCTCTCCGTGTTATCAGGGGTTCGGCGGCAGCGAGGACTGCCATTTCCTAAACATCTACACGCCGTACCTGCCGCGATCTAGACAAACGGACAAGAGGCTCCGGCCAGTCATGTTTTGGATTCATGGAGGAGCTTTTACCAGCGGTTTTGGCAGCGACCCCCTTTTCGACGGGGGAAATGTTGCTTCGCGGGGTGACGTGGTGGTTGTCACAATCAACTACCGGCTAGGCACACTCGGGTTCCTCGCACTAGATGACAACGTGACGAATGGGAACTATGGCCTCGCCGACCAGATAGTAGCACTAGACTGGGTCTTGGAGCATATCAGGGATTTCGGCGGAGACCCTGCCAGAATCACAATATTTGGCCAGTCTGCTGGTGGCGCTTCTGTCCGCGCTCTGATGGCGTCACCCAAGGCAAAGGGCAAGTTCGCGGGAGCGATCCCCATGAGCAGCCTAGGCGGGCTGACATATGGAGCTTCGTACGCCAAGTACTTCACAATCGAGCAAGCGATGGAAGTGGTCGGAAACACCATTCTCAACACCACAAATTGCACGAACAACCGGTCGCGTGTCGATTGTCTCCGCCGAGTGCCCGTCGAGAAGCTCAACCGCGGAGCTCGATACATGGTTGTGGACGGCAAGTACCTGACGTCAAGTGAGCTGCAGCTCAGTGGTGACAAGATGGACGTTCACTTGTTGATGGGAACGACCGCCGAGGATGGCCTTCCGTTTCTCATCTTCCCTGAAAATGGCACCGTCCCGAACACCACACTGTGGCTCACTTCTCAAGGCCTCCCGGACCCGCCGCAAAATCTATTCCCTCCGCTGAATACGACGACAAACAAGACGAGGCAAGCGTTTGGTGTCGGCGCTCGACTCGCCACAGACGCCATGTTTCGCTGCATAGACCAGGCGACTGTGTACGCGGGTCTAGATAGCGGTGTGCTAGGGTCGAAGGTGTACTATTACGAATTTGAGCGGACGTATCAGACGCCAGAATGGCCACGGCTCGATCTTTGTGAGGCACCGAAGTCGAAGGAGCATCCAAACGGCAACCCCGAGTCGTCCAGCGACAACCTGCGATGCCATTCCGGAGAGCTGGTGTCGTTGTTTGGCAACCTCGCGCGACAGCGTCTGCCGTTCCGAGACGAGTATGATTTGCCATGGGAGCAGTATCTGGTAGATACGTTTACATCGTTTGCGAGGACGTACGATCCGAATCCTGATAAGGACTTCCTCCGAGCAAGAGGATTCAACTCCACGCTGGAGGCCTTTGAGAAGTCCGGGCCTTGGGAGCCGTCGACGAAAGGCAACATGACGATGAGATCCATCGACTGGCCAGTTGAGAAGCAAATGATGAAAGGATTCAAGGATTTGGAGCAGTGCAAGTGGCTGAACTTGCCGCTGGATTTCTACATTTGAGTAAATAATTGAGGAAGCTGAGAAGGATAAAGGATGCACATAAAGCGTTTGGATCTACATAATTAGACGTTCTTGGTACACATTTTAGGAGTAGATCGGATAGCTACAAACTTAGTAATTGCATAAACCCACTAGAGGCATATAGCGTCCTGATGCGAAGCTCACCTTCTCTCTTTGCTTCCTAGGACGCACACTGCACTTTCTGGGCCAAAAGTCATGGACCACTCAGACTCGCTGCCACCGCTGCATATCGAAATGGAAGGAGGCTGTGTCCACGAGGGCGGCAATGTCAGCAATAGATGCGCCCATTGGGCCATGAAGCAGGCGCCTGCTCACCCCTGTGCTTCTGTTGGCATCTCGTTGGAGGACCTCATGCAGCGCCCGCCCTAAATTGGCCATCAATAGCCATCAGGCATACCACCAGGCACTCCCAGCATCGCCTGCTGCTGTGATGACTAAAAGGCGCCGCGTACTCAGTACATGGGATGCTTTTTCTACGATTCTCCAACCGCGGATATTCTGCCTCAAAAGCGAACTGTGACCTACGATGGAGGCAGCAATCGGCATCATTGGACTCTCTTTACAACTCATAGACTCGGCAGTGAAGGTTAAGCGAGTCATCGGAACCTATCGATCTGCTTCGTCCGAGATCAACCGCCTCGCGCTCAAAGTCGAGCGTGTGGAAGCGATTTGTGGCGCCATCAAGAAGAATTTCGACAAGGATGAATCAAATCTCCATTGCTCTGATCTCATTGAGACTTGGGGAATTTGCGTTCTACAGAGTATTCAGTCGACCCTGGAGGAGCTACATGCGATAGTTGCGAAACTAGAGCGAAGGGCATCGAAACCTCGAGCTCTGCATGCGGTCGGGTTCTTCTTCTTAGAGAAGAAGGATGAGATAACGAAGTTGAGCGCCTCTTTAGACGGAGACTTGAATGATCTGCAACATATGATGACCGCAGAGCTTCTGTATGTCATCGATCCTGCCTTCGTTGTCGAGAACTTCCTCTGACACCTGACATAGCTCACGCTTCGGTGTTGTGGAGCAGCTTCTGTCGCCGCATCAGACTCCCTCTCCAAAGCCACAGATGCAACTTGTGTCAGGATTCAATGTAACATCTACAGCACCTTTGATGTCTGGAACAGGCGAAGCGAGAGAGAAGGACCAGACAGAGACGACACGACAAATCGGCTTCTTTGGGGATTTGAAAACTACCAAGGTCACGCGAAAATCTCGCCTACCCGACTTCCATGATGTTGCAAACGTGCAAGAGTCCAAATCCTATTCGTTTGGCATTCGTGGAATCTCCACGAGGATCGAACTCAGGTGGGCTTTGGACACAATGACTCCTATCTCCTATTCTCTAAATCTCCAGCACCTCATCGCCGAAGAAATCAACCCCGAACTTCTAGAAAAGGTCGCCCGTATCATAATGAAAGGAGACTTACAAGGCCTTCAAGGCATGCTCTCGAACCGCGAGATTATTCCCACGTCTTTCGTCGCTTCGATGACACTTTTTGAGGCATGTCTTCCGGACCATTCGCACACGAGAGGCATATAGACTAACAGTGAGAATTGAAGTACGCAGCTGCTCACTACCGACCGACCATTTGCCAATTCTTGGCTCGACAAAATTTTCGGCAGTGTCTCGGTGAAGAGTAAGTGGCGCCTGTCATTGTATACCTATGGCCCGAAGTTGACCTAGCGACAAGTCTCTGCAGGCCCAGGGGTAAGGTGACAAGTTACATGTCTAGCATGGGTGGCACTCCTGTTGAGAAGCAGTCGCGTCTATTTAATCTGGACGATGTTTTCATGACCATGGGTCTACCCCCGACCACAAGGATGCGGTGGCTGCAGGAATTCCTTATCGGCTCAGATGACTTTTTCCCGTATTACTATCGAGTTCGATCTTCGGAGGTGAATGAATACGATAGAGAAGCCTTCCGTAAGTGGTCATGGAACGCAGCTGTGGCCAGCTTCTGTAGGAATACGGAAGATTGGACTTGCTGGCTTCCAGATGACATATCCTTTACGACATGGGCTGATGTCTTTGGCACACTCATCAAAGAGGGTATTGACATTCATATGGAGTGTCAGGAAGGAGGAATTCCCAACATCACGAACTGCCTCGGATCCCTGAGCGCATTTGCAAGGATACTACGCTACAGCGATTGCCATTGGTCTGTCGAAGTCGCACTTTCGCGATGGATAAGAATCCTGCAGCTTTCTGGAGTAGATTTGTTCAAATATTTGGAGTGGGAAACTGTTCACTGTGAGAAACTCTGGGGGGCAGTAGGCTATTATCGTTACTACCAAGGGGGCTCTTGGTCGAAAGTGCTGGGAAGCAAGACCATATGCGGATTCGAAGTCCCAATGTGGTGTCGACGAGTTGATGCTGACAGTCCGGCCAGTGAAGTCTTGCAGGAATTCAAAAACTTCGGCGCTTTTGGAGACGTACCGCCAAGTCAAATTTGCAAAGAATGGGGCGGCGAGGACTTGAAGAATGAGGACTTGAAGAATACCAGTCGCCAGCACATTTGGTGGAAACGGCAGACAACTCAACATGATGCCGACGTAAGCTGGCCATTTGTTCTATCGACTCCCAGAGACCGCAAATTCGACGACTTAAGAAAATGGGATTTCTTTGATGAAAAATCCACAGGTTCCTCAAACGTCATCCGATCATTCCACTACGCAAAAGAGTTGTTCCAAAAGAGGTTCGAAAAGAGATTGTTGAAGAAACTCCGCAAGTCGGGATATCTCAAGAAACAAAAACGGCTTAAGATTCCCGGGGCCTGGGAAGAGTCACGGTGGTAAAATGAGGACAGAACCCGGAGCCTCTTGTTGTAATATTCAGTTTTGAGTGAACATTAGCCATTCTGACTTTAATCCAATAGGCCTACGGAGAGGAGCTGTGGAATTCGAGCGAAGCACCCATAGGCCTCTAATAACATTTCCTGCTCTTGTTGCCTACGTGTTCTGCAATGCCGAATACTTCTACCTTCTCTATCCTCCTTTGAAAAAGAAGCAATAAGCCAAAGATACTCCACTGGACTGAAAACAAGCACTCGCCGCCTCCTTTAGATTGCCCCTTCCTCCTACATGTGAGGACCCAAGGTGACAAAATACACTGCCAGGAAGGAGGCTTTGAGATAGCACAGTCTCTGGTTAATGCCCAACTCAATCCCAAAACCATACAACTTTTGATTCAAATTCTTCCACATACTCCAACAAACTCATGCACTGAGGGAACCACCATAAACGTCCAGTTTGATTCTTCTGCGTCGTGGACGTGCAACCCCAAAAGATATGCCGACAAGTTCCAGACCTCTCGTCGAACCCGCCCACCAGTCAGTTGATGCCGGAGACACCGCCTGCGACCCGGTGGTAGCATCTTCCGATCTAGACCCGGGCCAAGACCACTTACCAACGACATTCGAGGTCGCGTACAACCGCACATTCATCTTATGTGGCCCCTATTTGACCGGATCGTAGAGGTCGGTATGACTGGTCATAGGAATCGTCCGACGCTAATGTCGTGATTCAACCCCCCCTGGATCCGTATCTCCATGTCAAAAAGCGGTGTATGCGTGTCACGGATCTAGTCGAAAGGAGAATTGACAGCATGAGAAAGCATGATCTACTGTCGTTTACCGCAAAACGGACGTCGAAAGGCGTCATGATTCTGGAGTGCATGGTTCTGGGTTTGTCATCGGATCAAGCACCATGCGGATGATGTTCAGGTCTCGGGCCGCAGTCAGAAAGAAGAGAAACAGGTCTGGAGAACTGGGAAAGGGCTGGACTTGTTTCCGGGCTCGATCGACTGCATTTGCAAGCACGATTTATGACAATGCATTGATGCCGTTAAAGAAAGCGAAACAAGGGTCCATAAAGTCAGCAGAAGTGTCTCCAAATGCTTCAAGATGCTCAGAACTTCACTTTACTCACTAGAAGCAAAAGGATGGACAATCCAGGAATCGAACCTAGGACCTACACCATGCAAAGGGGTCATTATCCCCCTAAACCAATCGTCCTGTGGTCATTGAGAACACTATGTTCACCACAATTCACATCGTTAAGTACTTTCAAAGTTCCTTGAGTTCCTCGGACGAGCTCCTCCAGTTGTAGGACGAGAATGTAGGACGAGAAATAAGACATGGCGTCGATGGCGTGGCCGGGAACAGCCGTGAACACATGGGATGGGACCAGGGCCATCGAAACCAGGGCTGAATGTGCTAAATTGCAGAGCAGCTTTCGCACGCCACCAGTATTCGACAACAGTGCCTGACCTTGCTGAAAACCTCCACTTCCTGCGTAAGAGCACATTTGCCTCGGATGCCGGACCGGTCATCACCGGATGCTGTGCAACAGACACGCTGTCCAGACACCAGATGACTCGTTGCGTGGAATCCATTGGGCATCATCCAAACCGCGCCGCTGCGCGCTCGGCAAAGAATCAGAAATCCGAAGAGGAAGAAAAGAAATGTTGAATTGTGCAAAAATACCACGTAAAGAACTCGGAACCTAGGAGCTGACGAACGCCAGTAGTCGTGTAAGCCAAGGAACGAGGTAGCCGTAAGGCAACTTGCGAACCGCTAGCCTATTGAGACAACGAAACGGTAAAGTCAACGACACTCCGGAAGTAAAATGCACTTTGCAAGAAGCTTTTGCGCCATCTACGACGCTGGCACTTAGACCGGGCGCAGCCTGATAGGGTGGGTGTACGCATGCCGTAGACGCTGGAAGCCAAGTACCTTCTTGCTGCAGGGAGGGTTCAGCGTCAGCGCATGACCCGTCTTGCGGTATGAAAACCGCTTCTTCGATTCGATGAAGGAACGATCTTCAAGAGCCGGCCTAGAATCGGGTTCTTCGGATGGCGCTCCCTCGTTTTTGATAGGTGAGACGATAATGACGAGCAGCTGCACGGAGGACAGAGACTGCGGCGGACAGAAAACCGTTATTGAGTTCCCAACTGCCTTGCGAGAACCGTTAAACCCGTCAACCTTGTATAACGGCGATGATGCTCCCTCCCGCCTGTCATGAAGCCGTCCACAACCGTCTGCGTGTGGTACGTGAACAAAGTTTACCTCGGTGGAACAGGACATTTTCATTTGAGCGCCCAGCCTGAGAAATTCGTTGGGCCTTCGCATCGTACATGTGTGATGGTTGGGTTGAGATGATGTCGAACGGCAGGTGAGAGACGCCTGTTGTGTAAGTACTGTACAGCAACAGCCCACAGCCTTGGTATGCCTGGCCTGTGATACCTCTGTTTTCGGACTGACGCATCTCCGGCCACCCCACTGCAAAAGGCCATTTCTGTATGCATGGATTTGGGAAGTCGTGTGGAAATATTGTGGCTGTCTCTGTGCGATGTGAAATCGACCGTGTGGAATATGACGAGCCTCAAGTTAGCCCTAGGCATGAAGCTTCCTGCGCCATTTGTAGGACAAGTCGTTGAACTAACGACAGACATTATTCCTTACTATCGCAATCGATGAACGTGGCATGGCAGAACAGCCCATGGCCTGCGGTCTCGAACCAATGTGGCTGAACCGGCATCTGGAGGTGGTCTGCCTCAGCAGACGTCGTATTTCAAAACAGGGACTTCCTTGCCTTGCCTCGACGATCTTCGAGAAGAACAGGTCGAGAACGATAACTTCATCCAATGTTGTACGTCAACATGGATGGTGCCGGGAGCCAAGTCGACCGTCGCGAACAAGTTCCCGTTAGGCATCTGTCAAGCTGCGGCTCTGCGATAACAACTGAGACGGAGGGCCATCTTGTCTCATCCTCCCATCGCCAGCCGTTCCTGACGGCGTTCCTGACGGAGCTTGGTGTTAACCGGCGACGTGATAGGTGGGCGGACTCGAAACCTTGGGACCACAAGCCGGATCATCAGAAATGACGGAGCAGGCTAGCTGTCAGACTATGTCTCCAAAGCAAGGGTGTGAGATCCTTATTCTTGCTTCCCTAGGTCTGTCTGACTGCCAGTCGTCCTTGGAATCCATGCGGAGTAGTCCTGCGACTCGAACTGCATTTTGCAAAGTGCAGCCTGGCGCCACCGCGACTAATTTCTTGATGCCGTCTCACGGCGCCGAGGACGGTACCGACCTTCAATGTCCGTGTTCAATCGCGTTAACGAGCTTCCTCTTGTCCCGGTGATGACGGGCGTTCTGCGTTGCAATGCAGCAAGACGTGCATTAATCTACTGGCTGCTTGACCGACCGCGATCGCCGGATGAATGACTCCCATCCTATGACCGAGTAAAGGTATAAAATAGACCGGAATATTGTTTCGTGCACGCTTGATTGGCGGGGAAAGCCACTATCGTGTAACTCCTCATGCACGTTAATGCTCGCTTCTTTATCTGGTCAGTTGATGCTTCTCTCCTGCCAATTGGAGGCCTCAAGACGGAAGCCTAGTGGGTGTCGAGCGGTGGTTGATACAAGTACCAAAAAGTGTAAGAATTCTAGCCCCGATTGGGGCGGTGCCAGGCTGGGGCTGCACTCATTCGCCATCACCCCGCGCAGGTGTACGAAGCCATACGCAATCCCTGCAATCCCTAAAAGAGGCACAGCCAGCTTCGGTGAGGGTCTGAAATCGATGGTTGTCGAGCTGGCCGGTTGCCTCGTTTGCGGACCATTGCAACCCAGGTGATCATACCGCGACGCGCCCTCCCGCACCTCGTTTTCCTCGTTGCGGAAGAAAGCGAGCCCGTTGGTTGCGGGGTATGTAGTTGCAGTCTGCAAGGATGCTCGAAAGCAGACTCAGATGAGTTCTGTTGGAGAGCATGCTGATTCTGATGTTTGTACTTTGCTCGAGGAATCTAGCCAGTCTTCAACGAAGCCACAGAGCCGTTCCACTTCCAAGGCTAGTCGTTATTGATTCCAGACCGCGAATACGCACGCACGTAGCCCAAGTTCTGGCCGTCGGAAGGCTCAAACACCTTGGAAAGCACCTTGCATCCTTTATGGATTCCGGAGGATTATCTCACTTGGAGAATCCCAGGCGTGGGAGATGCCGCTCGCGGAGACCAGGCTGCCGAGACAAGGTGAGCGGCAATGCCCACCATCTCACCGACAAGGATGACAACGGTTGCCTCGCCAGGAAGAATATGGCTGGTGAAAGAGGTGGTGTGGCATAACCAGTGATAGGCTGAATAATGACAGTAGTAAAGCATCCTCCAGGCGGTGAGAGTCATCGTTTTGCTTGAAAGACTGAACGGAGCCCCTGACGGTCGTTTCTTCCTTTCTCCGTCCGTATCTTCACCTGCTGCCCAAGAATGAACTCGCCTTCCGTTTTCAAGGCCTGGCACTAGAGCTGAGCAACATTGCGCTGCCTAGATCGGTGTTACTGTGGCTGCAAGTGTCACGTCGCTGTCGCTGTTGAGAAGAGTTCTGCGCTGTGTGTATGTCGTCTCCGGCAAAGATAAAGACAATAAGACAGCGCACATCCACACCCTCTTGATCCTCGACTCTTGTCTCATACACCCTCCCATAGAAAACTGGTCCGCCTCACTTTGACTGTCGACGTCTCGGGACTCGGGTCCATTCTTTTGCTCTTTCTCAGAACGAGGCAACTAGTTTTGCACATTAGCCCCTTCCTCCCATCGCACTCTTGCTTCACGTTGACCACGGCCCTGAATAGTCCTTATAACCAACCCTTATCTCTGAACCCGGCCTCACCGAGCTGCATCTCCGTCTTCCTCGTCCTCCATATCTGCTCAACGTCAATATGTCACTCCCAGCTGGGGTTGTCCAGATTGCCCACGGCTCAGGCCCTCCGCCACCGCCTCCTCCACCACCGCACCCTGCTGGAGCAAGAGTGTCGCATCATAATGGTCCGCCTCCTCCACCACCTCCTCCGCCGGGCCGGGCACAGGTACCGGGGCCATTCGCCAGACAACCCGGACCTCCGCCGCCTCCCATCAGGCCTCTGGGAGGTCAAATGCCACCTGCTACTGTTGCCCGCCCGCCCATCGCTCATCATCCAGGGCACCTGGTACCAATCATCCACCATACACAGCCGCCAGTGCCACTTCAACCAATGCCCGTACAGCAGATGCCGATACAACCCCCACGACATCGAATTCCTCCAGAGCTGCGAGAGAGGGAACTCGTGGAATATTCGGACCTTCGAAGCGAACGGATGACGGATGCTAGCGCACGCGAAGCCCTATCCGAATACGTCGTCTACCGCTTCGAAAAGGTCCTGGATCCCACGGAGACCGACGTTGAAGGGTTCCCAACGATGCCGACTTGGGAAAATGTCAGACGGGTCGAGGTTCGTGACCTGTCCCGGAAGGACATCATCAGGAACATCCGGGAACTCAACGAGGAAGGCCGGACTGCCTTGCAGAAGAAGATGGACCTCACGCCGAATCAGCAGCTACAAATCGAAAAGGCGCAAAGCGCGCTGGAGAAACGCAACACCGACAAGCGCTATCGCTACACCCTGCAACAGATCAGCTCCAAGATGAAGAAGCTCCACAAGGACTCTTACCAATACCAACAGTATATGGCGGATAGAGAGGCAAAGAAAGTTGTCGTTGCAAGAGGGAAGTCAGCATTGGTCAAGTCGAAGAAGAACTTGTTCGAGACCATCGCGGTGACGGTGTATTTCCGAAAGGAACCTCACTTCAACGAAGATGCCCTGGCAATGTACCGCAGCAAGAAGGACGAAGAAGCCCTGATTCAGCAAAGAGAAAATGAGGCACGAAATCACCACATTCAGCGACAAATCCAAGAAGAACGCCACCGGAACGAGTTTTTCATGCTCCAGCAACACGAGGCTCAGAAAGAAAGACTCCGACCGCCGCCGCCGCCTCTAGTACACAAACTGCCGCCACCTCCAAAGGGCACACTCGCTCCCATAGTCAAAGTCGTGGAAAAGGACCACAAGAAAGGGAAATGTAAGACTTACATCGTCCCTTCCTCTGGCTCCCGAACGTCCAGCAGCTCCAATTTCTCCAGTGAACTGTACGACACCGACACGGAAGATTCAGACACGGAGTCGGACAAGTCTAAAAAGGGTAGTCGTGGTCGTCGTGGTCGGGGACGCGGCCGTAGCCGCAGCCGAAGCCGAAGCCGAAGTCGTCGTCGCGGTCGTCCACAGGAGTACGGGCTCAAAGGCGTCCGCCATCATACAAGATCTGATGGACAAGACCCGCATTACATCCTTGGTCCAGAGCCGCTTCGTGGGCGTTTGATCGCGGCTCCGACATCACCAGTAGCCCTGCTTGATGGACCGGACTTCATTGAAGAATCACTTTTCCCCAGACGAATTGCAGCCAGACAAGAGCCATATGGCTTCGGTGATGTCGAAGACCAAATCGACGACATTCTCAACCGACGTCGGGCTGCACCACCCGCTAGAGTGGTACAGCGAGAACTGAGGGATTTCCCTATCCGCAGGATAGAACCCCAGGAGGTTGTCCGCAGAAGACATGATGACGACATGCAAAATGTCATACGCCTGAAATTCGAAGATGAAGCCCAATTCGAAAATGATCGGCGAATGGAGGCAGAGCTGGAGGCTGAAAATCAAGAAATCGCAAGGCGTCACCGCCTGTCAATGGAAGGGCGGTTTCGTCGGCCATCACTCGACAGAGGTAGGCTTTTCCGACAAATTCCGCCCGAGACATACGAGGAGGAGGCGGCTCGGGACTATATGAGGGAACGGGAGCGTCCGGCACGCACTCATTTTGATAATCCGTTCGATCCCCTTGGGCGAGGGACAAGGCGAAACTCTTTTGGCTATCGGTCGTAATACGTTCCTTTCTTTTGTGGTCGAACGTTCGAGACTGAGACTGGCGGCACGCTGTGTTCTCGATCAGTTTAACAAATCAGTGTAAATCATCGTAAAAGATTGCATTCAGAATGACATTGTTGTCCAAGCTAGAGGCCATCAGTCAGGGTGAAGCAGAGTTGTCAGAGCAACAGCGTCCCACAAGCCGGCAGGAGGCGAATAAGTATTAATGGCAGCCAGGTTTTGCCAAGATTCGTGCCTAAAGAAGCAGTCGAGCCGACAACGGGAGTGCTTGAGTGCCCGACGTGAGGCGAGCAGCTCCTGCGGGTGACCCGACTCGATGGCTAGGTTTGCAGATGCAGAATGCGCGGGGGAGGAGTCTTCGTGGACGTGGGCGAACACCAGCCAATGACAGCAACCGAATAGCCTGTCATTGGTCCATTGTGGAAAATCTGCCTCGGGATTCGAAAGTTGAGCGAACGACAGTGTGGTATACGCTTTACCGGCGTCCAGCGTTCATTCGTTGGTAAAATCTGGTTGTACGTAGGAAAGGTAGGTGGACGAGATCACGAATTCAATTAAAGACCCCTGACAACGATGGACAGGGACAAGGTTGCGCGTTTAGTGGGGGCGCGCACTGAGATGCTACACCCCTGCTGTAGGCAGGTGCGCACTGACACCGGGCCACGGATGACTCAGCAATCAATATGGCCCCTCCTTCCTCATCTAGCGCGAAATTTACACACTCGACGCGCTGGGTACGCGCCTCTCCAGCGGTCACAGATGCTGCGACTGGTCAATCAGGGTCGAAACTTTCCCTCCCGGCTGCCTGCGACAAGGGAAGAAACGCCCTCCACCTGCATCCGCCACGACAACCGAAGACAAATGTTTACACTCAATCCCCTTGGATGCCGGCTGGAATAACCAGCCTCTTCCATCTTCGATCCTCGCCGATACTCCGCCGAACCCTTCAGAGAGCCGTCCAAGTTGCCCATGTTCACACCCCGGGCCTCTACCAGGACCTAGATCCAGACTCAATGTTGTCTAGAGCTAAGAAGGCCTACGAGGCTAACGGGCCTCCCCCTAACAAGAACGACCTAGCCAAGCAGCTCTTCCCCTCGAGTAGCCCGAGTGCCACACAGAATGGCAACATCATGAGCCAGTTCCAGAGGACAAGCCAGCAGGCCTCCTCTGCCGCCGTATCGGCGAGGACCGCGGGAAACCCATCGACGACCACGAACCAACCGAGGCCACCGCCTGGCCGTACTGCCAGTGTCACACACTTTGCAGGCAGTAGCCGCTCTGCCTTGGACCCTATACCACAGCCAAACAGCAAATCTTTCGCTTCGTTATACTCCAGATCCGACTCTTTTCGAGACGAGCCAGACACAGCTGTGGGGAACAACGCGCAAAGCAAAGCCAAACCCGCGGTCTACTTTGCCGAGGATGATTTCAGCGATGACGACCTACTCGACCTTGACTTCGAGGCACCCGCTGCTCTGCCTCCGCTTCCAAAGCCCCAAGTCAAGGAGGAGAAGAAAGCTCCACAGGCTCAAGTCATCGAGCCAGCATCTGGAATACCCTCGACTCAGCACGTGCCCTGGTCGTCATCACCTGCTTCTCACTTCGTCAACCCTAAGCTCAGCCGCGAGAGCTCAAATCGGACAGCGTCTACCGAGGCCTCTCTGAAGCGCGAATCACCGGACCAATTGGATTATCTTTTGCCTCCACAGCCAAAGAAACGTCGGCTTCCGAAGAGCTGGAAGGTTGAAGAGGAAGAGGAAGTCATAAAGTTAGACGAAGAAGATGAGCCTGAAGTCTCCATGTGGGCACCGGGTGGCGTCACACCCGCTCCCAAGAAGAAAAAGGAGACCTGGAATATGACTGCGAGTGCCCTCAAGGAACAAAAGAAGCAACTCAAGATTCAAGCCAAGAAATCCGCGGATGGCGAGTGGAGCATGGACGAAATTCGGAAAGAGGTCATGCAGAGCAATATGCCCAAGGTAAAGGCGACAGCGATCGCCTTGACCAAAGAGCAAAAACACGTCCAGAATCTTGTTGTAAACAAGGGTCAGAGCGTTTTCTTTACAGGCCCTGCGGGAACCGGCAAGTCTGTCTTGATGAGATCCATCATTACGGAGCTGAAGAAGAAGTGGGTGAGAGACCCGGAAAGGCTGGCTGTCACGGCATCTACAGGTCTTGCAGCATGCAATATTGGAGGCCAGACACTACACAGCTTTTCTGGAATCGGACTCGGGAAGGATGATGTTCAGACGTTGGTCAAGAAGATTCGACGCAATCCGAAAGCCAAGAACCGCTGGCTCAGGACGAAAACACTGATCATGGACGAAGTGTCCATGGTCGACGGCGAGCTATTCGATAAGCTTTCTCAAATAGGGAGGACCATTAGAAACAATGGTAAACCCTGGGGTGGCATACAGCTTGTAGTCACAGGTGACTTTTTTCAGCTGCCTCCTGTTCCCGACGGCGACAAGTCAAGAGATGCCAAGTTTGCTTTCGAAGCAGCGACGTGGAACACAGCTATTGACCACACCATTGGTTTGACGCAAGTCTTCCGACAAAAGGACCCAGGTAAGTCATGCCGCGTTATCTTTCTGGACAACACTAACGAGCCGTAGTTTTTGCCAATATGCTTAACGAAATGCGTCTTGGACGAATCAGTGAACAAACCGTCCAGGCTTTCAGGAAATTGACTCGGCCAATTGTATCTGACGATGGACTCGAGGTGACGGAACTGTTCCCTACCCGATGGGAAGTTGAGAACTCCAACCAAGCTCGCCTGCGTAACCTTCCCGGCAAATCCTACAGATATGATGCCAACGATAGCGGAGACGCAAATGTGCGCGACAAGCTGCTTCAGAATATGATGGCACCCAAGACTATGGAACTGAAGGTAGGGGCTCAGGTCATGTTGATCAAAAACATGGACGACACGCTTGTCAACGGGTCGCTGGGAAAGGTCGTCAGGTTCATGAGCGAGGGCAGTTTCGAATCCTGGTCCATGCCGGAGTATGGATCCGACGTTGACGTGGATTCGGAAGACAAGGCGAAGAAAAAGATCAAAGCCTTCAGTAGGGAGGTTGACGAGGCAACTAGCGGAACGACCGAATACCCAGTCGTTGAATTTTCTGCGGTTGACGGGACAACGCGCACTATTCTTTGTGTCCCCGAAGACTGGAAGGTCGAAACCCCGACGGGAGAGGTGCAAGCCAGCCGCAGTCAGCTCCCTCTGATCCTTGCTTGGGCACTTTCGATCCACAAGGCGCAAGGCCAAACCCTGGAACGTGTCAAAGTCGACCTCGGCAAGGTCTTCGAAAAGGGCCAGGCGTATGTTGCCCTCAGTCGAGCAACCTGTCAAGACGGTCTACAGGTGCTGCGTTTCCAGAAGGACAAGGTTATGGCTCACCCTAGGGTGATACAATTTTACAACAAGCTTTACAGCGCCGAGGTGGCCGTTGCCAAGAAACCACCGAGTATGGCTGACTTTTTGCACAAAGAAGATGACGCGAAGGAGAAGAAGAAGAGCCAAGGACCTAGCTCGAGGTCCCAGTCATTTGTGAGGAAGGGTGTGGAGGTGATCGATCTTGACGACGAAGAGGAGGCAATGGCGAGCTACGGGTACTAGGCCGCGGTCTTGGAGCACATTGTTAAAGCATTGGACGGCGTTCAGGCAGGTTCTTAAAAGCTGCATATGTCCCGAATAGTCCCGTTATGGAATGGTAGGTCGGGATCATGGTCTGGGCATAGATACTTAGAGTTAGTCTTGGAGACGCCTCGGGTTTGGCAGTCTTTGGAGGCAGGGAAATACTCTGCTCCTATTTTGAAGGCGATTCTAGGACATAATGAGACTCAATGGCATCTCTTTTGTGCAGCTTGAGGGACGCGATTATTGGTTGACACGGAAGCCTCCAAGAGGCGAAGTTGAGTAGAGAGGAGCAAGTCGATGGCGAGAATCAAAGTGCAAAAACAAGGGAGCGCCCGTGTTTGTGGCTGAAGATTGACAGTGACAGGTCTTGGGATCTTGTCGGAGTGAACGAGTTCAAGGGACGTGGTAAGGTAGTACAGCAGATGCGTGCCTGGCACTGGGCGAGTGAGGTGCTCTGCCAAGGGTTCTTGTTGCTCCACTGAGGTACCTGATGAGCACTGACCCCGATACACTAAAAGATACCTTGCGACGGGAAGCTTGCGCCCATGACGTTCGTCCCGTCTGTTCTTACGGCGGCAGTAGCTACCCGCCACCGCCAATCGATCAATCATAGCTGGACCTCCACCCCGTGACTTCGCAGTGTGGCCTGGAACCTGCACCTGCACCTGCCCCGGTCGCCTACATGCCTTTTATCGATAAGAATTGGGCTAGGGAAAAAGTGAAGGTAACCTAAACCCAGTCAGTGAATCTGTCCGAGGGGGGATTTGGAGGAAAGAGCTATCTGGTCCCTCATCACGACGCACAATTATCTCCCAACCTCAACCACCCGCCAACCGAATTTTGCGATCAAAACCACGCAACCGCCTCCTCATACGACGCGCGAACTACTCAAAGCCATCAAATCACCTTGATTCACGCCGATATCGTCTCCCACAGAGCCCGAGGTGGACCCAGTGCGGTGCACTCTGATACAACCCACGACTCGGAGCAATTGGGCGCTGTGACGCAGCTGTCACGATGGAGTTCATAGGCCTACAGATGCTGGTGACCCTTCGCCAGCCCGAAGGCACCATGCTCAAGGGCACAGTCAGCGAGATTGAACCTGGCGCCAGTCTTACTCTGGCTAACGGCAAGCTATTAACCCTCTTCACTCCCGAGCAGCCATCTTGCTAATACCCGCCTTCGCAGTGTTCACCATGGGCACAAACCATTGGATTCCGAGAGTAATGATCGATGCGGCCAACATTCTCGAGCTCTCCGAGTACAAGGAAGACATTGCGCCCAACACCTTTACCGCGCCGGGCATAAGTCCTGTTCCTGCCCCCGTTATCACCCAGCCCGCGCAACCGGCCTTCGCTGATCCCGCCATCCTTAGTATGGGGAAGCGGCCGGGCTCTGGTGTTATAAGCGGTAGCGACAGCCAAATCCTCCCTGAGGTGATACCTCAGCCAAACGTCGGCATTGCAAGGGACCCTCAGCCAGGACAACCTGGAGTTCTGCCTCCCGTCCATTTGACGATGCTATCGAGAAATGATGACGTGAGTATGAGCCTCGGCGAGTCTCTGCAGGAGCTGCATGTGGATGAACCGACACCTACTGCTGCAAGGCATTACGCCGCTGGAGCTTCTATCGCGCAGGATGCGCAAGAAGCATCGGGTCCGTCGCAACCAAAGAAGAAGAACAACAGGCGCCGTGAGAAGGCAAAGGCCCCCAGGAACGGCGCTGCCGAGGAGAATGCGCCGGAAAGCACGCCGTCCCGTGGTAATCCCGCCAATCGTGGTAAGGGCTGGAGACAGACGCCTATTCTGCAGAGCTCGCCCTCATTCCAACCCTTCAATTCACTCAAGCGCGGAATCAAAGGCAAGAAGGACCTCCCCGAAAATGGGTGGGCATCTGAGGACGTCACCGAGGAAATGGCGGAATTCGACTTCGAGGGCAGTCTGGCCAAATTCGATAAGCGTACCATTTTCGACCAGATGCGAAAGGAGGATCAAGTAGACGAGGCTGACAGACTGGTATCACACAACCGCAAACCAAAGCCCGGAACTGCAGGCGGCAAGAATCTGCACTACACAGAAAACGTGCTCGACATGCCTTCCTCAGGCTCGAAAGCGAACCAAGATTTCTGGAACAGTGAGGCTGACGATGCCGTTAATGGAGGCGACCGATTGAGCGGGCGCGAGGTTCGAAGCGCTCAGGGTAGTCGGAGGGCAGAGAGCAAACCAGGGGCTGCAAGAAGGTCGCAATCTCGCAAGGCGAGCGCGCAGCTTAACAGCCAGCCCCTGAATCGCGTGAACTCCAGCGTACGTCTGAATAGACAACCCCAAGCGTTGCTTCGTCAGGATAGTTCACAAAGCATTCGGAGTACTAACACTAAGCAGCATGGAACTCAGCCAGGCTTCTACCTCTTGCCATCAAACCGACGTCTAGAAACCGTCTCCGCTCTGCAGATGCTCAATCTTGAGAACATCGCTGCAAATGAGATTGGGCTGACAGAAGACATGATGACGGAGAACGCGGGGCGAGGCATAGCAGAAGTCACTTTAACTGCCCTCGAAGACCCAGCCATTCAGGTGCGACTCGGCACAGGCGGTGCTAATGCGCCGGCCGACAATCCAGTGGCGACCGCTACTGTTGTCATCCTCGCTGGCAACAACAAATCGGGTATCCGGGCGATTGCCGCCGCCCGACATCTTAGGAACAAGGGGCTTAATATCCTAGTTTGTGTTGTCGGCATCGAGCGGGAGCGAGACTTGCTGGAAGACATGCGGCAGCAAATCCGAATCTTCAAGAACTTCGGCGGTCGCGTGAACACCAAGCTGGAGTTGTTCGAGCAGCTCCGAAAGACGTCTTCAAACCCGGCAGCCTCGGTGACCCTCATCATCGACGCGCTCTTGGGTTTGGCGATCTCGTTTGAGGAACTGCGAACTGGCGACCAAGCCACCGTCTACGAATTGATAGAGTGGGCTAATCGCAATGAAGCCTTTGTTCTTGCGGTAGATGTGCCAACTGGGATCGACCCGTCGACTGGAAAGGTTAGCATCATCGATGGTGGCCGTCTGTACGTCAAACCCCGATATGTTGTCGCCATGGGCGCACCAAAGAAGGGGTTGCTCGAGGCAATGGCCCCAGTTGAATCAGATCCCATCAGTACCCAAGTAGGAGGAGCAATGGCAGAGGACAACGACTGGAAGCTGTTCATTGCTGACATGGGTCTTGGTGCTGCCGTCTGGAAGAAAGCCGGAACCAAGATCCGCAGAGGCATCGACTTTGACAACAACTGGGTGCTGAAAATGCGGTACCAGCCAATTGTGACGCAGGAGTAAACGATAAGGTCTTTCTGACGAAAGCGGAAATAAAAAGGAGCAGAGGTTAAGCTGGTTTACCTTGGGAACGGAATTATAAAAGCGACACTTCGACATTCAAGTTACTGCATTATTAGGGCGTTTTCGTCCGCCCTTGGTTCGGAGGACAGCATACATGAAGGAAAAGGAGTTGGGGCTCACTAATCATGCACGAAGGCGACAATGACCTTGCGTGATATCTTAGCAGCGCTTGATACCGAGCTGAACCGGTTTCTTTCAATCACACTATTTCTTTGCTATGATTCGTCTATTGTTGGTGCTCTGGAAAATTACACTGCGCAACATATATGTAACATTGAGTGATTCCTCAGACTGACTTACAGGACGCCTCCCTGTAGGCACATCTTGATCTCCGCCAGATCCAGGCCAGATGGATTCTGATATTAGTTTGAGATAGCTGTTCACCCAATTACCATTCCAACGTCGAGTGACAGCCTTGGTATCCCCAGACGACACCTGTTCATACGTCCGACTAGGTCCCGCAATTCAGACGCAACGTTGAATATTGCATGCCCATTGAGATTCGTGAAGAGGTAACCTGAGGGCTGAGAGCAGCCAGGTTCGCGAACCGGGACATGGATTCTCACATCGTCACGTTACCCTCCCTCCTCCTTCTGGAGGTCTCCCATGCATGTAGTCGAGGTAATAAGCGTAAGGCAACATTAGCATAGGGCAGCTATTTTGGGGGCCGAAAAAAGAGGGTTGCAGGACATAGCATCGATAGCGGGCGGGTTAGCGCTGACGGCCCATGGAGCTGAGCGAGCTCTGCTTGCTTGCTTCGGACATTGGCGGGGGTGGGGGCCGGCCGGAGGTGTGAGAGGACGTGGGGCTTATCTAGACAATCCTTGGATGATATCAGGCTGTGTTGTTGCTATGCGGGAGGAGAAGGGGGATGGGGTCATGATTGTTTTCTGGGACGGCCTTTTTTTGTGGCCAAGGGTAATGTGATCAGGCTGTTGCTGATGAGGGAGGAGCATGGCTTTGATGGGATGCTGTCATGATGCGCGCGTCTCACAGTCCGATGCCGTTTCCGTGTTGGCGGAGTCGTGACGGCGTTCGTGTCGGGGGGGTTGCCAAGGTAAGGCTGCGTCAATTGCAAGATGCGAGTGCGTACTTGAGGCTTGAGGGGGTATGGAGGTCCCATGGCGATGATATCAAACGCATTGTCTGGTATTCCCAAATCCTCAGATCTCCTGGCGCGAAAGGTTCATACCCCCGTTTGTGTCTGGGATATCTCCAACAATGAGCACGCCCGCTGTGAAGATCGTCTGGGGGTGGGTGGCCTGGGTTCGGTCGGTTTTCAAATTGGTGATGCTACATAATTCCTCGAGCTGCTCATTGTCTTTTTCATTTTTGTCCACACATTTCAGTATGACCAGCGATGTCTGGTCAAAATATTCTCACCTTCGACTTGTATATCTACATGCCCCACTTTAAAAGCCATACTTTCTGGGAAGGTCGAGAGGTCGAGTCTGTCTTGTTTTTTTTCTGTCCTTTTTTTTCGTCGTTTTTCTCTTGTCTACTGTATGGTATATGTGCTCGGGAGTCGGCAGAGGCTACAAGATCTCGGCGGAACCGCTGCGGCCGGGAGGCAGAGAGGTGTGGGCAGCAGGCGCGATGACGGGGGCCCGGTCGCTAGAACATCTGCAAAATCGGAAGGAAGTGGCTGAGTAGAATGGCAGAAGCACCTCTATGGTTGAGATAGCAGCGTTAAGCGCTGGAGGTGGGTGAGAATGCAACGGTGGTGGAAGGTTCTTGGTGTAAGTCGGCCGGTGCTGGTGGAGGCTGTGGGAGCGCCAGCCTGCTGGGGAGATATGTGCCATATCGTCACTATGGTGCGAGTGCCCCTGCTAGCTTACCAGATTCAGACCCAAGTTTCGGAACGAATTTCTAGCATGGTTTGCTGTGTTAATTGGAGAAGCCCAAGAGTTTGGCCTTGGCCATGAGTCTGTTGAAGCTGGACTTTCTTGAGCGACGTAGACAAGAAATGTAGGTCAGTGACGACGTTGTGTCTAGGAAATAGGCAATGGGTGAGGAAACATCATTGGGAAGAAGCAAGATCAGTGTTCCGATCCAATGACTGGCCCAGCGGGTAGACAAGCTTCTTTCTCATCATCATAAGGCTGGGCTGCCGAGCCGAGGAGGTGTGTGGGTGGTGTGCCACATTGCAGTGCTACGGCATGCACAGCCAATACATGGCCCCCAAATATGCAGCGGGCTGGTGAACCGCACGCGAGCGATCTTGCAGGCAGTGTGCTTCTCTCTCCAGCCGTGTCTTAGCTAGTCCGTCCCGGCGGTTTGGACATCGGAAGAGAGGCATTGGCGGGAGGCCAACGGACAGGGCTCCGGACCGCTGCAAAGAATCGATTCCCATGCCGTAGTATGAGAGTTGTATAAGAGATCGTGGCTGTCGCATGTTTGGTGTGGGATGCAGCACCGGCGTGGCATTCCTTCTTGCAGGCTCAAGCGCGAGCATAGCTCTTATTAGTCTCTCCTGAGCGCTTCACGAAGCACCTGCAGTCATTAGCAGTCGCATTCTTCTAGAACAACGAACAGACGAACGACCGTAGCCAACACGGTTGTCAAAAAGCATCTCGGACCGGCCCGCCAAGTCACGAGACCGGCGGTCAAACAACTTCAGATGAGCTTCAGGTCCGATGTGGTCGAGGTGGGCTCCGATGCCGCGCAGTCTCACGGGTAAGTACAACTTCTTGTCCAACTCCTCCCACCACAGGAATGTGCCTCAAACATGTGGTGCTGACGCGAGCGAATAGACAGACGGATACGTCCAGCCACGACCATAGCCTAGCCCGCCGCAGCAACAATTACCCGACAAGTTCCTGGCTGCACGAATCGTTCCTGCAGACTGTCAACCATGCGGAGCGAATCGCCGCCGGTAGCCCCCGCCCCGGAGTGGGCATCCTCGGGATCGGGCTGCTGGATACCCACGTCAATCGTGTTCCGACCATGCACTCCGCATACCCACGTCAATCGTGTTCCGACCATGCACTCCGCGCGCGACGCCTTTCCGGCATTCGACCATGCTTCTACGGCGACAGCCCCGAGATACTTAGACCGGCGGCAAAAAGTGGCGACATGGCCTGCAGCCAACCAGCAGAAGAGGGTGAATGAGCGCAAGTTTTCTGTTTAAAATGGGGCGGCTGATTGTCCCGTGGCGGTTGCTCATGAATTTCGGGGAGTGAGCAACCGGCGATGACTCGCCTCCAAGAGGGACCCGTTTGTTCTGGGGCTGGAACAGGTATGGCGGGTGTAATGGTCCGTTTTGTTTGCAGCAGGCAGCAAGCCAGTTGTCGTTCGTTTGCCGCCGCA
The DNA here is from genome assembly GCA_014705045.1 of Colletotrichum theobromicola. Classification (NCBI taxonomy): domain Eukaryota; kingdom Fungi; phylum Ascomycota; class Sordariomycetes; order Glomerellales; family Glomerellaceae; genus Colletotrichum; species Colletotrichum theobromicola. The sequence goes on along the minus strand of JABGLZ010000185.1, from coordinate 9,636 downwards.
TGCATCAACCAACAGTCGCCTCCGTCGAGTTGCTGATTGATGTGGATGGCTCAATTTTTTTTCTTCGTCTGAGCTGGGATGAGACTGCGGCGTCTTGTCGGATCCGCCGCTCCTTTGGCCGATTTGTCGCAGAATAAACAAAGAAGTCGCTCGCTACTTCCGTCTGCCGCCTGCTCTCTTTCTTCGCCGCCGCGCTAAATAATAGTTGCCGTAGTAGCAGCCCGGGTAAGGAACCAGCAATCTAAAGCTATAGAGCGGAGGCGACTTTGGCAAGCCGCCCAGAGGGTAACTGTGTCAAGAGGACCCATTGAATGTGATGTGATCTCGGTGAGGCAAACGCCGGTGTGCAAATTGCCATATCGATAAAGCTCACTAATGCAAAAAGACGATAAGCGTAAGGTACGGGAAAGCAGGGTCGATATGGGGCATGGATGGGTAGGCATGATTGGCATGTACCTACCTGCTCAGGCTGTAGCCGTGCGTGCGACACCTGGACGTGCTGGAGTGCGTGTCCCAGAGGCTGCCTGGCCTGGTCCCTCAAGGTGACAAGGTCAGCAACCAAGCAAGAGTGGAAGCTTCCAACACTTTCCACTGCCCTGACGACACCTGAATCATAGAGCTTGGGCCAGATACAGAGCCTGGATACCTCCATTATCTAAGCCGACGAAGACACCGGAGACCACTTAATCCGCCCCACTCTATGATTTCATTGGTCGCCAGGGACCACTTCCCAGCGATTGCCGCCTCCCGTCACCTTTGCTGCTGGCCTTTACGTGCACCTGGTTCTCCGAAACCAAAGCTTCCCATTCAAACCTCCCACCTTTATCTCCGTGATCCACGACTTCCCTTTCTCCATTACAACACACGCAAGGGGATATAAACAATTCCCATCAGTCCCTTCCTTCTGTGTTGAACTCATCTGCGGACAACACACGTATTGACAGCTTCTCCCCCACACCGCTGACGATCCCACCTTCCCACCTTCACCTCTACAGCCGCATACGATCCGAATCCGTCAAACACACAAACCGTCACGATGGCTCCTCCGTCGGAACAGCCCGCCGAGCACAAGAAGGTCAACCTTATGTGAGTAGCATTTACCTCTCTCTGTCTCGATCGCATATTCGAAGTAGGAAAGAACGATGCTGACTATGATCACCAGGGATGCCTCCGGTGCCGAGGTCAAGGATGTTTGTCTCCCCGCTTCCCAGCTACCCACGATCCATTCCGCAAGCTGCAGCGATACTGACTACCAAAAATAGCAAGATGATACCGCGACCGCTATTCTGAAGAAGAAGAAGAAGCCCAACCAGCTGATGTACGTGAGCTCTCGGTGGCGTGGGGTAACGTGCAGAGCACTGACTGCGGAGCAGGGTTACCGATGCCGTCAACGATGACAACTCCATCATCGCTCTGTCCGAGAACACCATGGAGGCTCTCCAGCTCTTCCGTGGTGACACTGTACTTGTGCGCGGCAAGAAGAGAAAGGACACCGTTCTCATCGTCCTCGCCGACGACGAGCTTGATGACGGCAGTGCTCGCATCAACCGTGTCGTTCGCCACAACCTGCGCGTGAAGCACGGCGACATGATCACGATCCACCCTTGCCCCGATATCAAATACGTACGTTCTATATGCCTACATGCTCGCATTGGGGCGAAATACTGACTCTTTTAAAGGCCAAGCGTATTGCCGTTCTGCCCATCGCTGATACTGTCGAGGGCATCACCGGATCCCTCTTCGACGTTTTCCTCGCCCCCTACTTCCGCGAGGCCTACAGACCAGTTCGCCAGGGCGACCTCTTCATCGTTCGCGGTGGTATGAGGCAAGTAGAGTTTAAGGTCGTCGAGGTCGACCCTCCCGAATACGGCATTGTTGCCCAGGATACGGTTATTCACTGCGAGGGCGAGCCCATCCAGCGCGATGAGGAGGAGAACAACCTGAACGAGGTCGGCTACGACGACATTGGTGGTTGCAGAAAGCAGATGGCCCAGATCCGTGAAATGGTCGAGCTTCCCCTGCGCCATCCTCAGCTCTTCAAGTCTATCGGTATCAAGCCTCCTCGCGGTGTGCTTCTCTACGGACCCCCTGGTACCGGTAAGACTCTGATGGCGAGAGCTGTTGCCAACGAGACTGGTGCTTTCTTCTTCCTGATCAACGGTCCCGAGATCATGTCCAAGATGGCCGGTGAGTCCGAGTCCAACCTTCGCAAGGCTTTCGAGGAGGCCGAGAAGAACTCTCCGGCTATCATCTTCATCGACGAAATCGACTCCATCGCGCCCAAGCGTGAGAAGACCAACGGCGAGGTCGAGCGTCGTGTCGTTTCTCAGCTGCTCACCCTCATGGACGGCATGAAGGCCCGCTCCAACGTTGTTGTCATGGCTGCCACCAACCGTCCCAACTCTATCGATCCCGCTCTGCGTCGTTTCGGTCGTTTCGACCGTGAGGTCGATATCGGCATTCCCGACCCTACTGGCCGTCTCGAGATTCTTCAGATTCACACCAAGAACATGAAGCTTGGAGACGACGTCGACCTGGAGCAGATTGCCGCTGAGACCCACGGTTACGTCGGTTCCGATGTGGCTGCCCTCTGCTCCGAGGCCGCCATGCAGCAGATTCGTGAGAAGATGGACCTTATCGATCTCGACGAGGACACCATTGACGCCGAGGTCCTTGACTCCCTCGGTGTCACCATGGAGAACTTCCGCTTCGCTCTCGGTGTCTCCAACCCCTCTGCCCTGCGCGAAGTCGCCGTTGTCGAGGTTCCCAACGTTCGCTGGGAGGACATTGGTGGTCTCGAGACCGTCAAGGCCGAGCTGCAGGAGAGCGTCCAGTACCCTGTCGACCACCCCGAGAAGTTCCTCAAGTTCGGTCTCTCCCCGTCTCGTGGTGTCCTGTTCTACGGACCCCCCGGTACTGGTAAGACGATGTTGGCCAAGGCCGTCGCCAACGAGTGCGCTGCCAACTTCATCTCCGTCAAGGGACCTGAGCTTCTCAGCATGTGGTTCGGTGAGTCTGAGAGCAACATCCGCGACATCTTCGACAAGGCCCGTGCCGCTGCGCCCTGTATCGTCTTCCTGGATGAGTTGGATTCCATTGCCAAGGCTCGCGGTGGATCCGTCGGTGACGCTGGCGGTGCTTCTGACCGTGTTGTCAACCAGCTTCTGACTGGTAAGTGCTGAAAACAGATCTTCAGTCAAAATGAATTGCTTGCTAACTTTCCCGCAGAGATGGATGGTATGACCTCGAAGAAGAACGTCTTCGTTATTGGTGCTACCAACAGACCCGAGCAGCTTGACCCTGCTCTGTGCCGTCCCGGCCGTCTGGACTCCCTCATTTACGTCCCTCTGCCCGACCAGCCCGCCCGTGCCGGTATCCTGAAGGCCCAGCTTCGCAAGACCCCTGTCGCCGGCGATGTCGACCTCGACTTCATCGCCTCCAAGACCCACGGCTTCTCCGGTGCCGATTTGGGCTTCATTACCCAGCGTGCTGTCAAGCTTGCCATCAAGGAGGCTATCACGGCCGACATCCAGAAGACCAAGGCCCGTGAGGCTGCTGGCGAGGAGGCCATGGATGAGGACGAGGAGGACCCCGTCCCCGAGCTCACCAAGCGCCACTTCGAGGAGGCTATGCAGATGGCTCGTCGCTCTGTCAGCGATGTTGAGATCCGCCGGTACGAGGCTTTCGCTCAGCAGATGAAGAACGCTGGCCCTGGCGCGTACTTCAAGTTCCCCGAGGGTGACGCGGCTGCCAACCAGGCTGCCAACAACTTCGGTGACGCTGGTAACGATGATGACCTCTACGACTAAAGGGTGGGCTAGGATAGATTGCCACTTAATGATGGCTGGCCTTGTATTTTAGTTTTTTATTGCGCTCTCCGATACATCTACATCATCGAATGACCAGATGATGAACCGGGTCACAGACATCCAACGAAGGCGGAGATCCGGAGGCGGATGGAGTTGGTAGACAGGTAGTCTCATGCTAAGTTGATAAGTTACAAGACAAGTGGATCGCAGACCCTCCCGTTACCTATATGTGTAATCTGACGAGATACAATCGAGCTGGATTAGGGGGCTCTTATTTCACAACCCTTCTCGACATACCTCGTGGCTAGTGCCCGCGCCTGCCCGCCCAGTTGCAGTTGTGCTTGCCCTCCTAAGGCAATTGCCTCCTTTATAAACCCCCTGTAATAAACTCTACTTGCCGTTCTCGTCGGCGTCGATGTCGTCGTCGTCGTTGTTGTTGTTAAACATCGTCTTTAATAGAATGTATGAAGCCTATAGGAAATATAGCCACTCTCAGCTAGTTACGCCTTCCCTCCTAAGGTAGCTGCGTCTGCTGCGGTACCTGGCGTACTTACTGCACCTTTTAGGCACAATTAAGATGGCAGGCATAACTAGGAGGGCAGGCGCAACTGCTACTTAGAAGGTAGGTAGGCACTTGGAAGGCAGACGCGAACGAGGCAGTCAAAATAGTTGTATCGCAGGATTACGCCATGCTATTGTAATTACATGGTGGAAACGAGCTAAGACGAAGAGTTCGCGAGGTATAGTCTGAATAAAAGCTATTTTAGCCTACGTTTGATCATTGCTTGGCTGGCTGTCTAAGAACTTGATATCGTATGCGCTCCTACCTTCTCGTAGGAAGCCGAACCCCAACGAACTGCCCGAATCCAATTTTATACACGTATGCGATGCCGCCCCCAGCATCGACTTGAAGTTAATATGAAAGGCTTTTCGTTAAAAAGGCCGCGTCTTTTGCTCAAACTCGGCCTGGTATCGTCTCCTGTAGCACGGCCGCCCATAACACCATGGTAGGTCGTTAATTTCATTATTTCTCGGAAGCTTCACTCGCGCTACTCTTCTCACGCTCCGCCCGTATCGCCGCTTGCTCTTCGTCGCTTCGCATCCTCTAACTCCCGTTTGCGTCATCAATCTCGCATACGGCCTCTAAGCTCTCACGTGTAACCTTGATGGCGTCCTCGACGACAGCAGTCGGGATGGCAAGGCTGGGCGGGTTGTTTGAGTCCGCGGCGGTGCTGGCGGCGGGTGTCGGGGTGGAGGACGCGCCGTTAGTCTTCTTGTCCTTGTCCTTGTCCTTATCCTTGTCCGTTGTGCCGTTAGTCTTGGATGTTGACGGGGAGGCAGTGGACGGGGCGGGTGGGTTGAGGGTGTCCTGTCGGACGTCGTCGAGGACGCGGCGGAGGAGGGCTGGGAAGGTTGTGACCTCGCCGCTGCGCAGGAGGTTGAGAGCATGGTTTTGGATGAGGGTTGGCCAGTTTGCTTGATTTGCGTTGAGGCTGTGGAGGAGTTGCTCTTGGATCCTGAGGGGAAAGAACGCAAGGGTTAGTGCTGTGCCAGGAGAACACGTCGGGCGGATAGGAGCTTACTTTGTGACATGGCCCTCCTTGAGTAGTAATGTGTTGATTTGCGATCGGAGTTCGGGATCGAGAGTTGCTGCTGAGTGGTTTGCGGCCGAAGGAGGGACCTTGACTGGGGTTGAGGATGCGCCTGACATGGTGATGGTCTGAGAATCGGGATGTGTGAAGTGGCCTCGAGGGATGCGCCTTGACAGCTTCTATGATGTCGTGAAAGCAGTTGATGCTTCACCAGACCTTTGACTTCAAGAATATCTCGTCGCAAGGGATGCACGATTCGTCGAGGAGGCACTGGCGGTCCACAGGGTAATGGCAGGAGATGAAGTCGAAATGCTCAATGCGATTCTGGAGATGCCTTAGTTAGTAGGTGATAGAACAGTCTTTTCCTTGGCCAGAGCTTGCCTTCAATGGAATATGCACCTTCAAAGCTACTTTGACTGATCGTCAGCCGAGTGTCTGCGCGAATTGGGTGTCCTTCATCAGGGTAGATGGCGATTCTGATGGCAAGGCTGACTTTTCGGGGCATGGAAGCTTAGCAGCTCTCGCAAGTTCGCGCAAGGCTGAGTTATGCAGGGGTGTCTCGTTTAGGCAGGCGGTGGGTAGTGATGTGGGGTTGCGACTTGCGACGACCATCACCACACACTCGACCCCACTCTTGGCTTATTCGTGGTTTCAGTGTTCCCCAAAGTCGGCCACGGCGCGGCCGGTCTTCCCTCCGCTGGACCCAAAGTAACGCAACCACCCACCGAGCCTCAATTGGACCTCATTGGTGTCCAGTCCTGTCAAACCTATCTCGTCCGAACTATCGATGTTTGCTACAATTCTTCTGGTAGTTGGGGGATGGATCAGCAGGCTAGATCGGGTCTCCCGCACAGTCAATTCGACCTCAATTTCGACTTCGCCTTAGAAGAGATCGCCACGGTCCAGACTCTTCCACTATCTTGACTCTCACAAATCGCGGCGATTCGCGGAACGCGCGATGCAGATGACAAAGATTCGCCTCGTTCCTGCTCGCGGCTTCTCTCAGCTTCTGACCTCTGCGTCAGCTCAAACCTGCCACGACCACCGAGCCATGGGTCTGTCATCGGAGCTGTGTCTCATCGACTGGTGACAGCTCACATGTCG